>JAUTXW010004836.1:600000-853472 GCA_030620095.1 Kuschelorhynchus macadamiae
CATATTATTCTTTAAAGTCCTGTTCACTCTTTCTACTATACTCGCTTTCAAATTGGAAAACGTGCTATAATGGTTAATTCGAAATTGTTGCATCAAATTTTGAAAATTTACATTGAAAAACTCTCTCCCTCTGTCCGTTTGCAAGTTTTTTGGTGGAGTTTTTGCACTGATTAATATTTTTTTCATTGCCGCTGTTACGTCTTTTCCAGATTTAGATTTTAACGGTTCGGCCCAAACATACTTAGAAAATACATTTATGGTAATCAAGATATATTTAAATCCCTTATTAAATTTGGCATAGGGTAACATTTCAACCAAATCAGCTTGAAAAAGATCATTTAACCCTTTCACTACCACCCTTCTGCGTTTGTAGTTTTTTCTAGCAGGTTTATGTAATTCATTAACGACTTGTTGTTTAACGGTTGTCATGACAACAAACTTGTTTATTCAATTTTAAGGAAGTTCACTTTCTATGTTTTGTAATAATTCGAAATATAACTTTTATATGTTTTTTCTCATTCATTCAATTTATCAATTTGTATTGTATAACTTTTTTCATTTAAAATTTTACTAATTTTAGTAATCTCCTTTTCTAACGCATTAAAGGATTTTTTTATCTCTCCAGTTAAGAAAGTAGTTGATCTACTATCACTATTTTTTAATTCCTCCTCTGTTTTATTTAATTCTTGTTCTAATTTCTTAATTACACTGGACATTATATTTTCCAAGGAAATATATTGTTGATTTTCTTCCAAAGTGAGTTGGTCAATTGTTCTACTGTTAAGAATGCTATTTTGATTTCTTTTTTTTTCATCATCTAACCTTTTTATAAAAGTTCTTAATTGTTTAATTTTTTCCTTGTGTTTTTCAATTATTACTTCTCTTATATTTGTTTCCATTATTTTATTAATTTTGTTGATATCATCACTTAATTTTTTGTCTTCCTTTTTAACATGTTCATTTAAAAATTGCAAATCTTTACTTATTTGATTTAGCGTTAGCAACTGTTTATTAACGTTTTCAATTGAGGTATAACATCCTTTAATCTGGTTTTCATACTTTAAAAAATTTTCATCAAAAACCTTAAGCTTTTTAGCAAAGATTTCATTATTTGTTTCATTTTCACCTAATCTCCTTTTTAAATTATTAATGTCACTTATTCTCTCTTGATTTTGTTTTGAAATATGGCGTCCAAATTTATCAACTGTCATGTTGAGCTTTCATTAAACAATAAATATGATTATATTTGATAGCTGTTATTTATAGTATTACTTTATCTTCTCTTAATTCTTCAATAATAGAGATAATCTCGTTACTATGAGCATTATTTCCGCATCACTTGATGAAATTAATAAACGTAGCCTATCAACAATTTCGTAAACATTATTCCAGTATACATAGTCTGTATTTGATCTGTTTATTTTCAAAATTAATCCCTTTCCTGTAGATTTGGCTCTAGTTGTTCTAAACGGAGGTTTTGGTTTGTTAAATGATGTAACTAATCTTGGCAAGGTTTTTGTCTTTGTAATCCCCTTTCTTTGTAAATATGGTCCTATTATTGTAACATATTTGTGTGATGTATTTCCTTGAACTTGTTCATTTGAATCAAAATTCCTACGATATATATTTGTTTTAGCTAGAATGTTCATGTAATTATCTAAATCTTCCTTCTTATAACCTTTCGGTTCTTTTTTGAAAAGCAATTCGTATAAACCTGGCGTGCCTGTGTACGTTATTCCTCCCACTTTAATGTCTTTTCCAATAATTTCTACCGGTATCTGTGTTAAACCAAAAGAAAACTTATCAGTTTCGAGGTCATGAACTATTCCATAATAATGGTCAAATTTATGTTGTGTATCTTTCACACCCTCATCAATATATGATCTGGGTAATTCATGAAAATCTGCTAAGTAATCTTTATATGATGGTGTATCAACATAGGTTTGAATTGTTTTTCTAGTTTGTTCCAATATGTCTGACAAGTTTAAATTTGTTGTTGTGTCACTAGAAGGATCTGAAGTTTCTGCTATAACAGTTGATGACAATGGTTGTACTACAGGAGAGGAAGAAGTGATACTACTGTCATTTAAAAATGTTGGTAGTTCTGTAGGGAGTGACGGAGTTTTTCATGTTTTCTGAATATTTTTCGTCGGAGTTGATGTTTTATAAAGCTTTGTAGGTGTTTTGAAATCTTCATACTTTGAAACTCTTTCTTCTTTTAAATCGAATGGTTCGGATTTACCAATACTTGAAATTAGTTGTTTAAGTGGTTGTGTTATTGGTGTATAAGTTTGTTCTAATTCGGACTGAGCAGTAGAAGTCGCTAATTTCAAGCTTTGATATTTCTGCTTCACGGCTTGTCTCGATCTTATTAATTCTCGAGCTAAACGTTTATCCATGCTGTACAAGTTTTAAATGAAATAAAACTGCAAATTTTTTACTTTTATAAATATATAAAGGAATCGAATTTACTCCTATATCTGCCGTGATTTACTTCACAATCTTTGTCAATTACAAGAAAGCCATATGGATCCATCCAACAGTTAGCACAAATATTTTTAAACTGATCAAATGTCATATCCAATATACAGTGGTCATTATATATATGTTTTAAACTCAAACAGTCCTGTTTAAATAAAATTAATAAGTTTGCATTTTCTCGAATTAGACGTTTAAGGATTGAGGAATATCCTTGAAAAATAAAAAAACAATCGGTGTTTCTATGCCTTCCATGCGTGAAATAGTCCCTAATAATAGATTGATTATGACAAGGAATATCATCAAAAATGATAACGGAATTTGGCTTTATCTCATGAGGTGAAATAATGTTCTCATCGCTATCATATTCAAAGTATCCAATTTCTTTCATAGGTTTTAACAACTTTCTTAAATATTCATATTTTGGTTGATCTAATGACTTTGAATAAACATAGACATTTTCAAACCTAATTCCATTTGGATGCTCGAGCAGTGTAAGCATAACGTTGGTTTTACCGCTACCACTGCAACCAACTATAAGCCCTCTTTTTGAACCACCGCAAAATAAGTCACCATGCTTTCTCAACTGTTTACTTAAAATTTTTTCGTCATGATTATTTACTGGTAATGAGAATTTTTGTTTTTCAATCCTCATTCTTAATCACACTAGTAAATATTTTTAGCTGTAAAAGTATTTATACCAGAAAAATATCAATGTGCTTTTAGTATAAAAAGAACTTCAATGACTGTGGGTTGCCATAAGTTGAAAAAAACTATTAAAACACGTAATAGAAAAGGCTCTGGTTTAGTAAATAAATTAATTAGCAAACTACCTTTCGAAGTTCATATACCAGGATATAATTATTGTGGTCCCGGCACCAACTTGGAAAAAAGATTAACTAGAGGTGACGTTGGTATAAATCCATTGGATTCCGCTTGCAAAGAACATGATATATCTTACTCTCAGACTGAAGATTTATCAAAAAGACACATATCTGACCAAATATTAGAAAAAAAAGCCTGGGATAGGGTAAAAGCTAAAGATTCTTCTATTGGTGAAAAAATTGCAGCTTTAAGTGTTGCAGGAATAATGAAGGGTAAAAGAAAGTTCGGTTTGGGATTAAAAAATACAAAAGGGGGTAAACTTAAATTGAGAAAAAAACGTATCATTCGAACACCCAAAAAAATTGGAGGATTTCTACCTCTTTTGTTTCCCATTCTTGGCGCCCTGGGTGCACTAGGTGGAGGCGCGGCAGGAATTGCTAAGGCAGTAAATGATGCTAAAGCAGCTAAACAGCAACTAGAAGAAATACATAGACATAATATTGCAATGGAAAATGCTTCTAAAGAAGGGAAAGGATTATATATTAGACCATATAAAGGAAAGGGACTATTTATTAGACCTTATAAAGGAGGATCCGTCAAAATGAAAGCAATCAGACAAAAAAAAAACTCAAAATAAGTTTTCCAAAAAGAGCACTTACGAACAATGATATTATTAAATATGTAAAGCTGTAAAAAATAACTGGCTTTAGAGGTGTTTGTATGCTCGATGAACTTCCAAAAAAAATTAATCTGAAAGAATGTGGTATTGTAAATTTGGATAAAAAACAAAATAAAGGATCTCATTGGACTGCTTATATTAAAAATAACAAAAATGTAATATATTTTGATAGTTATGGAAATTTAAAACCACCTTTTGAACTTCTCAAATATTTTAATTCGAATGGCAAAGTGGATGTATTTTATACTTATGAAAATAAACAAAAATTTAATTCATATAACTGTGGTCAACTATCCCTAAAATTTTTGCAAAAAAATATATAAACTCATTATTTATTGTAATATCTCATTCACAAATAAACTGCAATGTCTACCACAATTGCCATATCAGGAAACAGTTCTGTTTTGTCTGCTGATTTTAATCCGCCCATATATTTAGAGGATGAAAAACAATATTACCTGGGTTTAGCTGATTTTGAAACGTTTATGACTATCCCCAATATAAAAGAAGGATATAATAAATTTTATATAGATAAAAAAGTAATTGTTATTCCCGACGGAACTTATGACATTACAGATATAGAAACATACATAAGAGAAAGTATAGAAGATTTATTTCCGAATGAAAAAATTTTTTTTCTTTTAAAAGCAAATGTTAATACTCTAAAAACTTTTTTAATGTGTAGTAGAATAATTGATTTTACCAAGGAAGATTCGATAGGAAAAATGTTGGGTTTTAATAGCAGGATACTAGAAGCTATGAAAGAGGAAGAATCAGATAATGTTGCAAAAATAACTAAGGTGAATGCTATTTGTATTGACTGTAATAATCAATAATGGTAAACCTGTTCATATTATTCACCAGTTTTATCCAACTGTAGCTCCAGGGTATAAAATAGTTGAATCTCCTTTGCCCATTTTGTATTTTCCAGTTAGCGTCAAAGCAATTAACAATATAACAGTTAAAATAGTTGATCAAGACGGAGAACTTATCAGTTTTAGAGGAGAAACTATAACAGTAAGGTTACATTTACAAACAAGTGAAATATAAAATGGTTGTTAGATATAATAGAGCCCTTGGGATGAGACTTGCCCCTACCACTATCAACAAAGTAAAAACTTATAAAAAGAAAAAGCCTAAACAACAGTTCAGTATCAAATCCAACACCAACAAGTTAAGACGAGATAATCGTAAATTTCTCACATCCTTGGGTTTCACTGTTTTAAAATAATGAACATATTAAACGTAAACGAAAAGCTTTATGTAGACAATTCCATCGTCAGTTCTGAGCTTCACACATATCAACCATATATTTCTTCAAAATTCGATTACAATGATGAAATAAGGATCCCAATTCAAGAACTCGATGCTTACACTCTACCATCAGATAGTTTACTTTATATCGAAGGAAAATTAACTAATACAGAAGGTAAATATAAGAAAGAATTGCTATTTATTAACAATGGTATAGCCTTTTTGTTCAGAGAAATCCGCTATGAACTAAACGGAATTACTATAGATTCAATAAGAAATGTTGGATTAGCATCAACCTTAAAAAACTACCTTTCTCACAATACCAACGAAAGTTTAAAACTGGAAAATGCAGGTTGGTTTCCACATCGGAAAGAAGGTGATACAATTTTAGTTGATAATGATGGAAAATTCTCCGTATCCATACCACTAAAAATGCTTTTAGGATTTTTTGAAGATTACAGAAAAATTATTATGAATATGAAACAGGAATTGGTTCTTATTAGATCAACTGATGATTTAGATGGTGTTATTTTCAAAGAAGATCCGGCACACCTTGTTACTGCTCCTGACACTCCATTGGTTACTTTCGATAAAATTTATTGGAAAGTTCCTCACATTCTAGTTGATATGCCACAACAACTTGCTCTATCAAAAATATTAGAATCAAATAAAGATATATTGATAGGATTCAGGAGTTGGGAACTTGTTGAATATTCTTCTCTAACCGAAACAACCCGTCACACATGGCCGGTAAAAACAACTAGTAAACTAGAAGCTCCTCGTCATGTTGTGATTAGCTTTCAAGAAAACAGAAAAGGGAAAATTGTTAAAGATATGAGTAAATTTGACAATATTACCTTGTCAAATATTAGAGTATATTTAAATTCTGAAAGATATCCTTATCACGATTTGTACTTAAATTTCGAAGAAAACAAATTTTCTGCTTTATACGAAATGTTTGCCAACTTTAGACAGTCTTACTATGGTGTTCCAAATGAACCCATTTTTAATCCTGAACAATTCAAAAACATTAGTCCTATTACACATATTGATTGCTCCCATCAAAAAGAAACAATTCAAACGGGATCCGTAGAATTGAATTGAGAATTGAATTTGAGACACACAATGCAATTAAAAAAGATACTTCTGCTTATTGTCTTATTTTACATGATAAATTATTTAGCTACAACCCTCTTACTAAAATTGTGAAACAATTATAAACTTTATCCCCACTATTTTCATATTTCGATTTAATTTAAAGAAATTTTCAAAAGCTTTTAGTTTTAATCATGACATCAAAACATCAAAACTACAACTGCAAATTGAAAAATTTATTTTTAAAATTAATCAACTGAAAGAAGAAATTGCAAATTATTCAAGTAAAAAAAGTCTCATTAAAAAATTTGCTGCTTTGAAAATATGAGATTGGTTATAGATATTCAAGGATTCAAAGATGAAAAAAATAAATTTATACCGAAAGAGCTTGCAGCTTTTGATGGTTATGAAATGACTCATTACATTTTTAAAAAGCCTTTTCGAATGGAGTTTCTTTCACCTGATTGTCACAAGCAGGCGGTATGGTTAACGAAAAATTATCATTGTATACATTGGAATAATGGATTTACTCCATTACATCATTTCCCAAAAATAATTGAAACACTTACGAAGAAAGCAGATTTTGTTTTTGTAAAAGGAAGCGAAAAAAAGGATTTTATACAGAAATATTCTAAAAAGCATGTGATTGAAATAGATGAACAACCAGCGCTAAAGCTAATGGAACCAAAATGCTTCTATCATTCAAATCACCTTGTATGTGTGCTTTGACAAATGTGTTATTTTTATATGACAATTGTTTTATGAATGAATAAAAATATAAAAAAAAACTTAATTACCTTTTTATTTTGCATTAACCAACCATGATTGAATACAATTAATATGATACCTTAAATCTAATTTTCTAAATTCATTTAAAAGTTCATACTCATTTTTATATTTTAAATAATCATTACAAAATTTAGCGGCTAATTTACATTGTTTCATCCGATCTATATTATTAACATATGCTGACAAATCTTGTGCTTCTGCGTCTTCTTCGCCTACAATTGATAAATATTGGAAGTATGCAGCAGATATAATAAACTCTTCATACATTTCAGTAACCATTTGCTCCATTGTAAATATTATTAAATTTATTCTTCCTTTTCAATTTCTTGAAGAATAGTATCCTCGTCAATAAATTGCTTCAAGTCTTTTAAATAGTAACCAAAGCCAATATCTTTTAGATCTTGAATAAGTTGAAAAAAATTTAATGTTTCAATGTATTTGTTGCAACAGAGGGCAGCCTTTACGAATTCCTCAGATTGATTACAATAAAAGTCTATCCACTCCGGACCACTTGCCATACAATATGAGAAATAGGTTTTTGAAAGATTACTAAATTTCTCCAAATGTATTGAAAAACGTAGTAAGGCTTATAATTCCTTCTAAATAATCATCACAACAGTCAATTGCTTCCAAATAATCTCGTTTCAGTGGATAAAACAGCTTGGTGTATTCATCTTTCGAAATCACTTCAAAGAAATTGAGATATTTAACTTTTAACTGTCTGATAGTTGTAGTTAATTTTTCGCGATTACACATAATTCACTTATTACTTGACACATTTTTTCTTTTTGTTTTATACAAAATTGGTGGAAAAATTCAAAAATAACTTTTTACGCAACTCGAGCACAGCTTAGTAAATGTGTCTCGGCATACTAAAATGATCATGATGCACCTATTTATAAGACTTAAGAATGCAAAATCAAATGTGGGAGAACAAAGAGAAAAAATTAAAAATATGATGCGAATGGGAATAAAAGGGGAGGAAGTTAAGAATGAGGGACATGAGAGAGAGGAAGAGGAGGAGGAGGAGGCGCTCCCCTATTATAACTACTTATATATATATATATATATATATATATATATATATATATATACTGTTAATTGACGTTTATATACTTAGAATGGTATTTCCCTTTTACAATTTATAAAAATAGAAAATGGTTAATTACCTGACGTTCGTCCTTCTAAAGTGACAAAATTTTATAGGTTACACTAATTTAGCAAATATGCTTCATCGAGCTTTTAAATATAGATATAACTATAACTGGACATCGTAATATTCTAAGACTTCGTACAGTGAGTACCATATCCAAATCAAATCATTCAATTAAAACATATTGTACCCCTTTTTAGAGATTCCAATTAGAAAAAAACATAACTGCTAAAACTTGGATTACAGTATAAAACAAGGGTCTATTTCATAAAAAATAAAAATATATTTGGCGTGGAAAGCCTCAACATTAAATAATGGCATCAATTGTAGATCACCATTAATTCCTAATTCATCTCTTCAAATTTCGTGCATCTAACGAAATTTCTTCATTACCTTGGTACAGAATACGAAAGTAATGGAGTCCTCCTCTTCATTTTTTCAAAAACGTCACCTGTCAGATCAGAACTCTCCAAAAAAGAACTTAGCATCAACAAAACTGGACAACTTAGCCAACCTCCTGTCAAATAAACTCACCCATTTATCTCCGGTCATTTATTGTCGATAACCAAATAAAGAAGAATTATTAATGAAATTAGTCATCTTCCACGCCGTTGAGCTGGCTTTCTGCCGAAAGACAAGATGCGAATAAAATCCAATAGAATGCACAGCTGACTTTGACGTCTATTACTTGTGTTCATAATAACACATTTAAATATTTTTAATATCTAAAATTTGATAATTTAATTGAATATTATATCTTCCTGTGAAATTATCAGAAGGAAAGGGATTCTAATATACTTTTATATTATTGAGGTTTTCTATAGTTCAGCACGTAAATGTCATCATAACAAAGTAGACAAATTACAATACAAAGCCTTGCGAATTTACTATGGTCTTATGAAGTTTTCTCCCACAAGTGCAATTTTAGTTGAAGCTTTCGAACCGCCGCCGCTACGACCTAGAAGTGAAATGGAATAAAGAATGGAAAATATATGGCTACATAACAAACACGTTTTATTTTAAGGTAAAATTCCATTATCGCACTGGTATCGCCATATATCGTATATATATATATATATATATATATATATATATATATATATATATATTATATATATATATATATATATATATATATATATATATATATATATATATATATATATATATATATATATATATATATATATATTATATTAATTTATATGTCCATAGTCGCCGCATTCGCATAATGGATCATTTTTAATTCCGATTGTACTAAGGTGTCTTGGGAAGCAGCAGTGATTAATTTTGAGACGGCTATTGTCCGAAATGTTTTCCTGGATATCTGAGAATGGCGATACCAGTGCGATAATGGAACTGTACCTTAAAATAAAACGTGTTTGTTATGTAGCCATATATTTTCCATTCTTTATTCCATTCATTTAACATACATTTAAAAAAAAACAATAAAAATCTGAAATTATAAAGGTAGGCTCATGAATTTTTTTTGTGGGGAGCAATTTTGTCGACAATCTCGTTGCCCATTATTCCAGAAGGCGCTTTGATCCAGAGATAATGCACTTATATGTGTTTCCTTAAATTTAATATTTGAATTATATTGGCAATAGAAAAATTGGGGTTTTTATTTTTGCTGACATACAAAATTCTTCAAACTGTAAAGGACAGATTGAGAGTCCGAGCAAATAATGCTGTTATCAAAAGATGATGTAAGGGCCCATCTTAAGGCAGATAAATAGCCACTCCTTCGGTTGAAAAAATACTCAGCTTTTTATGTGGGCTAAAAGTCTGTTGAAGGCAGTAAAATGCTGCATTTAGATTATTTTCTTGTCTTGAACCATCTATATGTACAATAATATATGATTTGGGATACTTCGACAAATATTCATTGAATGACTGTTTTGCTAATAAGGTATCAGTTGGATATATAAGAATACTAAAATTTACCTGTATAAACAGATCATTATAATCAAGGTTATAGATACTTTTTGACTGTATTTGATTGTTTTCAACTAATCTAGTGGTATTAATGTTTTCATATGCTTTAGCTATGGGCGTTGTACTCTTTTTTGCCCAATATGGTTATGTAAGGTTATATAAAACTAAATTATAAGTTTTTGTTAAGATCTGATGATTCTTTGTATACAATTTAAGAATACATTTTGTGGCTAAATTTCACTTCTAGGCCGTAGCGGCGGTTCGAAAGCTTCAACTAAAATTGCACTTGTGGGAGAAAACTTCATAAGACCATAGTAAATTCGCAAGGCTTTGTATTGTAATTTGTCTACTTTGTTATGATGACATTTACGTGCTGAACTATAGAAAACCTCAATAATATAAAAGTATATTAGAATCCGTTTCCTTCTGATAATTTCACAGGAAGATATAATATTCAATTAAATTATCAAATTTTAGATATTAAAAATATTTAAATGTTTTATTATGAACACAAGTAATAGACGTCAAAGTCAGCTGTGCATTCTATTGGATTTTATTCGCATCTTGTCTTTCGGCAGAAAGCCAGCTCAACGGCGTGGAAGATGACTAATTTCATTAATAATTCTTCTTTATTTGGTTATCGACAATAAATGACCGGAGATAAATGGGTGAGTTTATTTAACAGGAGGTTGGCTAAGTTGTCCAGTTTTGTTGATGCTAAGTTCTTTATTGGAGAGTTCTGATCTGACAGGTGACGTTTTTGAAAAAATGAAGAGGAGGACTCCATTACTTTCGTATTCTATACCAAGGTAATGAAGAAATTTCTTTAGATGCACGAAATTTGAAGAGATGAATTAGGAATTAATGGTGATCTACAATTGATGCCGTTATTTAATGTTGAGGCTTTCCACGCCAAATATATTTTTATTTTTTATGAAATAGACCCTTGTTTTATACTGTAATCCAAGTTTTAGCAGTTATGTTTTTTTCTAATTGGAATCTCTAAAAAGGGGTACAATATGTTTTAATTGAATGATTTGATTTGGATATGGTACTGACTGTACGAAGTCTTAGAATATTACGATGTCCAGTTATAGTTATATCTATATTTAAAAGCTCGATGAAGCATATTTGCTAAATTTGTGTAACCTATAAAATAATAGTCACTTTAGAAGGACGAACGTCAGGTAATTAACCATTTTCTATTTTTATAAATTGTAAAAGGGAAATACCATTCTAAGTATATAAACGTCAAATAACAGTATATATATATATATATATATATATATATATATATATATATATATATATATATATATATATATATATATATATATATATATATATATATATATATATATATATATATATATATATATATATATACCTAGCAGAGTACAAATATTGGGTAAACGCTCTGCATAAGAGCTTGTTAAAAGAAGACTCTTTTCTACTATGCCGAGCTTTCGGAAATCTTTATTTTCTTCTTCAAGGCTTCAATTGGGTCCTTGCGTCCTTAACATACATTATTTAAAATGCATATATAAGATAATTGATTAATTATTATTAGTAAAAAAATAACACAGTGTTATTTTGTATACAGTACTTACACAGACCGTTTACCCAACCACGTGATCTTCATTAGAATACATAAAATGGAGTTCTTCCATAAAGAAATTTTGAGAATTAAAAGTTGGTACACTTAGAAAACAATAGTAAGTCTTACCTCTTAAAACTAAAATCCGAAGATTATATTACAATATAACATCA
This sequence comes from Kuschelorhynchus macadamiae, assembly GCA_030620095.1. NCBI lineage: Eukaryota > Metazoa > Arthropoda > Insecta > Coleoptera > Curculionidae > Kuschelorhynchus > Kuschelorhynchus macadamiae. Next base: position 611,982 of record JAUTXW010004836.1, read on the forward strand.
CATCTTTTATTATGCATATAGTTTGGAAAATAAGATTTTCACGAACAACATGAGAACGAATACTAAAATATATATTTTTCTCGTGTCACGTGAGGTGAAATGTTATAGTATATTTTACTGAGTTGTTTTGTATCGGTTTTTTGCATTGATGGAGATTTTATTTTTTTATATTACTATCATTTCATAGAATTCTCTTCTTTTTTGATGATTTTCAGCTTTTAAAATTTTATCTTTACAAAAATCGAATTAATGCTGGTTTTCATAAATATGCATTCAATCTAGTATTTACTCCATGAATTTAGAGTACGAAGGCAAGATTAAAATTAATCGATCGACACCTCAAATAAACACTTCTGTGTACCTACCTATTATCATGCATTTATATATAAGTCTGGACCCTTCAGCTTTGAACAAAATTAATTTGATTTAATTTTTTAACGATTTATTGAAAAATGAAATATTTCCAACATAAAATAAGATTTTGCCAACAGAAGAAAATATTAGGGGGATCAATCCCTGAGTGGATCAAGTAGAAATAAAACGTACAAGCACCAGTAGATTTTGCTTGCGTATTTTTAATGCAGAACAGAGTGTGTGCCATGTCATGCGCCGCCAATGAACACAACTACAGAAATTGTAAAAGTAATATTATTCAGACAACAACAAATTATTGAATAAAGACTATACAATTTTATTTTAAAGGGTCACTTTTATTAACGTTTTAGTGAAGCAGGGAGAAATCTTGTTAGATATTTTTGCCACTTACGTCAATGTCAGTCAAAAAGTTGTTTTATGGGGAATTGCACGCAGAAGATCTAATCAAGTTCAAAGAACGATGAATTGGTACCGACGTGTTAAACAAAAACAAATGAAATATATGAAAAATTATGCTGTGTGTAGACAACTTAAAATACATTTCTGTTACAAACGCGTTCAAAAGACGTGAGTACTATTTAGCATTTCAAACTCTGCAGTTATGTAGACAAAGAATCAATGAAAGGCGGTATTGAGCCATTTTGTGGAAAAAAACAAATTTACGTCAAGAAATGGTCGAAAATACATTAAACTACTGCTAATTTTATCATTGTAATTGCGCTCAAATATACATATTTCCCTATTAAAATTACATTGAAGCTAATAAATATCTCTTACAGCACTAGAACTTCTTTATTTTTGATCTTAGTATCCTCAGTCTCATCTTGCTAATTATAAATATACTGGGTTTGATAGTGTTATCTTTAAAGGCACCCAGGAAATTTAAAAAAACCTCGTATAAAATACAAAGTTACATTATAGACCATCTCTTTTTTTGATGTTGGCCGCCTTACGAAACATATCGGTTTACGGTGGAACGATTATATTCCTAAGTAGAAAAAAGGGATCATAGCTTCAACAATTAAATCGCAGTGGCAAATGCAGACTGGTCGCCTTTATTCCTCGAAATCATTTTTAAATGCAGAAAAAAGTATCTAATTTAAGAAAGAAAAATATTTCAAATACTTCTAGAGGATTTGAAATACTTTCTCGTTACTTGAAGTACTTTTGATACTACTTCAATTACTTTTGTATTTGAAGTAAAATTCATATATACTTCAAATACTTTTTTTTTAAATAAGTACCAGATACCAAATACTTTTTAAGGAGTAATTGAATTTCAAGTTCAATTACTATAAAATAAAATATATTTAGTGTACGGTATTTCAAATACCAAAAAGTATTTGAATTACTTTTTCTAAGTATTTTCCTTGAAGTACTGACGGCTCTGAATATGTCATATTTCTTTTATTCCTCAGAGAAAAGAAAAAAAACCTGTTTGGCACGTGATATGTGGGATCTTCAGCTAGCAACTATTTCAATCGTTAAGAGTTAATATGTTGCGTATATGATCAGACCAAGATTAAGAGTGGGACCCTGCAGCGCAACAAAAACGCGAAAAGCTTTGGATATATATTATCAGCGGCAGAAGATCAAGTTGTTACAGTTGATGTGCAGCTTTCTCTGTCAACTGTTTGTGCTCTGTTTTATCTTTCTTTATTTAATGCCCGTAATCTCGTATAGGCATAGAGAGAAAGAACAAATTATACTAGGGATCCTGCTTACTTATCACTAAGAATGCGTAATTTGTGTATATACGAAATAGATGCGAATAAATGCTAAATTTTTTCTTTTTTACTGCAAAATATCGACTTACTTAAAATTACGTGAACCAGCTCATTGGTTAATGTAAGGGGAAAAACGAAAATTGTGCCAAAATTGTATAAAGTTGCCACGATTGAACCTAGATCCTCGTCATTAGTTTTTCACGTTGATGCTGACCTATCTTCTAGTAAACCTAGTATTTCAACAGTATCATGGATAGTGATGAATCGTAAGCCAAAAAGGCGACGCCTCTGCGGTGCCGAACAAAAACGACGCCGAAAGGCCCGTCTGGCAGCAGAAGCTGAAGAGGGAACCCTGCGGTCTACGGCATCCACGGGCGGACATGGTGAGCTGGCTCCCAGAGCTAACCCCGTAAGTGCCAGATCGGGCAAGCTGGGGATTACAACGAGTTTCTTTATCCAAAACCTCCGTAGCGGCGGAAGTGTGCTGGCTGGAAAAGTTGACCCAGAAACCGCAAAAAGACATCAGGGTAAGCCAAAAAGAGCAAATTGCGCTAAACCGGTGTGTGGGAACTCCGAGGATCAAAGATCCTTGGGTGTTTCTCCACTACTGAGTGGCAAGGAATCCAAAAAAAAAGGATATGGTCGGATGGATTAGAGGGGCAGCAGAAAAATCTGCACCCTGATAAAAAGCCAAGACCTGCATGGAAATCCCAGAAAACTAGTCCTCCAGGAAGTTTTGCCGCGCAAGCAGCTAACCATCTCACGATGGTGGTGAGTCGGGGCGACCCCATGTGAAGGATCACCTCAGACCAGGCGAGAATCGTAGAGGAAGTGCTATTGAGAGAACTGGGTGCACTTCTAGCTTCCCCTAACCCTCCCAGACGGTTCCACCAACCTTTAGTGGTGTGCTTAACAACAGCGGAGAGATCCTGAGGAATCACCGCAAACGACCAGCTCTCGGGGGACTGGCTGGCTGTTGGTAAACTTCCCCCACTTTGGGAGGGAGCCAGTTTGGAGGCAATTCCAGCGGACAAGCTTCCTCAATTGGTCCAAACATCATTATGGATAGCTGGCCCACCAGAAGATCTTGACGATGTCAGGGAACGGCCCAACTAAGGACAGCTTTTTGTTCTTGGCGTCCCAAAAGAGGAGGTGGGCAGACTGAGTTATAAGCTCCTTAACAATCAGGCGAGGCCACTCCCGACCTTAAAACACGGAGGCTGCTTCAACAATAGCAGCTTTGGGGGAAGCCGCTGACCTAAGGACTGATCTCCCCGATCGGACCTCGAAAAGACTCCAACCCCCCCCCCCCGAGACTGCCACTAGAGCGCAGCCCCGTGACAACTATGGGAGACTCAGACTCAAATCCAAGACCAAGGAGGAGTTTCTTGACTCCGACTCGATACAAGCCTCTGGGCTACACGTAAGATTTGCACCTGCGATGGACACTATAAATGTCATCCAAGGAAATCTCCAGCACTGCCGGGCGGGGATGGCAAATATGCAATACCACCTTGGCAAAAATAAGAACACTATCACTTTAATTCAACAGTCCTGGGTAGTGACGCTACGTGGGCTCGGCGGCCGCCAAGACACAGCCTACTACAAAACAAACGAAGGTAAGTCTAGGACGTGTATATATGTACTTAGGCACTTCCAAGCAAACGTAATCCCCCAGTTGTGCAGTGCGGACGTCACCGTCGTCCGAATCTCTGCGGTTGAAGGAAATGACCGGTTGGAGGTTACTCTGACCTCTGCATATATCCCCCGATCCTGAAGAACCGGTCCCTTCCACTGAACTTGCAAGAGTCGTACAGCAATGTGAGAGGGAGAAATTGGAACTTATCGTTGGCTGTGATGCACCAATACCAATTTAAACATAGTGAACAAAGGCTACGAATCTACGTTTGTAACCTCCAGACGCCAAACAATAATAGACCTCACTCTTGCGTCTATAAGTATATACGACCAGATAACAAGCTGGCACGTCTCTTCTGACATTTATAGGTCAAATCACAGGTGGATGTGCAATAAGCTGCTTGTCAAAAAAGAAACTGAGGACTAAGAGAAGAACAGCCTGGAGGAACTTCTGCAACGAGGTCTTCAACACGTCGTCAGCCTCGATGCTTAAAAAGGTCTTGTCTAAAGATCCTGCTATGAAGCCGGGAAGTCTAAGAAAGAGCGACGGCATTTACACTGTTACCTCCGAAGACCCGGCAAAAAAACCACTGGAAATCCACTTTCCTGAATGCAAAGGTATCGACATAACCGAAGGCCCTGTGTATTCTGATGATCATTCAGTGGCTATAGGAGCAAACTGGGAAGTTATAAACACAGCAATGACGAAAGACAAAATAGCTTGGGCAATCAATACCTTCAAACTATTTAAGGCCACGGGAACTGACGGCGTTTTCCAGACATGCTTTAGTGGAAAAGACGACTATTCCCACCTGAAATCTTACAGACGTATCAGCCTAACTTCATTTCTTATTAAGACTCTGGAAAGGCTCTGTGACAGACAGATTACGGATCCTTTGCTGGAAATACATCCTAACCAATTGCTTACCAACCTTGAAAATCAACAGAAACCGCTCAGAGGAGTCGCTTTTCTATAGACTGTCGGCTCTAGGAGTTTTTCTAGACATAGAAGGCACCTTCGACAAAGCGACCTTCAGAAGTGTAGAACTGGCTTTGACCAGGTACAGCGTAGGCCCAATCAGTATTGGCTAGATTGGCTGTATGCTGAAGAACAGAAAAGTCGAACTAAAAAGGGGAGACACCACGACGAGAGCGCTTGTGAGCAGAGGTTGGCGTGCTATATCCGCTTCTCTGGAACATGGTAGTCAACAGCCTCATTAAGAATCTTAATGAATACGGATTCTACACAACCGGTTATACAGAAGACATCACTATTCTGCTAACAGGAAAATTTGAAAACGCCCTGTGTGAAACTATGCAGGCTGCATTAAGACTAGTAGAAAGATGGTGCACAAATTACGCACTCTCTGTGAACCTTACAAAACCGAGCTTGTACTTTTCACTAGAAAAAGAAATCTGGTCAACGTAAAACCACCTTTTCTGTTCGGTATGCAGCTCGGTCTGGTATTTGGGAGTCATCCTGGATAGCACTCTAAACTGGAATAAACACTTAGAGGAGCTATCGGCAAAGTGTAGGCTAGGTTGCTCTAGATCGTCCTCTGGCTCTATACTGCCGTTATTCGACCTATGTTCGCTTACGGAGACATTGTGTAGTGGTCCAAAGCCAAGCAAGTTGTAGCACAGAATAAAATGCAACAGCTGCAGAGATTAGCATGTCTGACGGTTACAGGCGCAAGTTAAATGTCGGGCCGAAGGAAAGACGTATTTAAAAATCAATTTTATTCTTGAAAACACACCGAGTTTAACAAATTTGAAATCAATCGGTTTGAAATACGAATTTAACAATTAAACGTTTACAGTCAGGGCTACTACAGAACTGTCCAAACTAAATGAATGTCACTTATATTTATAACATTTCGTTATCTTACATACGGGGTGGTAGAATATATGAAGTCAGCAGTTATGCAAAACGTAACTTCTCCACCCATAGAAGGGCATATAAGCTTTTAGAAGTTTCTATGACCTACATTATTATATCATCTTTATTATTAATATTATTATTCTTATTTTGTTTATATTTCATATACATAAGCCATAAATACTTTCATAGTAAGATTAAAATTAAAATACAAACTATACTGTATAGTAAAACGGTCCAAAAGCGTGTTTTATTATAGTATATGTAGTTATTTAAAAGTTTAGTATTTTCAATTTTTTGAAAGGTAAGTTCTTCTTGTAAAGAGTCTATGTTATTCAAATTTACATTATTTAAATTAAAAAGTTTTACTTTTTTATAAGGAATTCTATTCGTATAATTAAAATTTATTTTTGGTAATGGAATATTCTGAAATAAGCGTTTAATATTTTCATAAGCTTGTATGGTGATATCACCTAAATTTAAACTGCAAGGAAAGCTTAATTCTTATAAATAAGTTCTATTAAATAGTACGTTATTTTGCGTCTATCAGGTCATTAACGGTAACTAGTATCCATTTATTTTCGTCAATATTTTGAAGTTGCATATAATCAATATCTATGGGTATTGGAATGCAATTACAACTTATTATGTCTCTATTATCTTATTAGTTGAATCTCGCAATATATATATATATATATATATATATATATATATATATATATTTATATATATATATATATATATATGTATATTTTTTTTTGGAGATTTTAAGAGTTCTTTTAAAAGTTCATTATTAAATTCTCCTCTGTTATCAAAAGCTATTTTGATAGCTAAGAATCTCGCAATCTTGTAAAAACTTTTTTGTCTATATGTTCTTGAAGATTTGTATTAAATATAATTATATCATCGAGATAAACAAACATATTTCATTCTGTAAGCCGCGTAAAACGTTATTCACGACGCGTTGAAAAATCGCAGGGGCATTTTTAAGTCCAAATGGCATACGGGAAAATTCGTAATGTCCTTTGTCAGTGCTAAATGCTGTTTTGGGAACGTCCTCTTCATTCATTTCAATCTGATGGAATCCATTAACAAGATCTAGAGTTGTGAAGTATTGGGCTTTACCTTGCTTATTTAGAATCTCTGTTATTTGAAGAATAAGAAATTTTTGAGCTATCTTGACGTCATTAATCTTACGGTATCCTACACAAATTCGCCGTTGTTTTCCTGATTTGTCAAGTTTTTAAGGAACAATCCAAATAGGGGAAGACCATGGGGAGTTAGAATCTCGTATTATATTTTGTTGTAAAAACTTAGACATTTGATTTTTTACTTCTCCGCGATGTATTTCGGGGTATCTATATGTTTTTGTGAATATTGGGGTATCATCTTTCACTTTAATCGCATGTTTAATGGTATTTGAGAAGGTTAAAGGTATTTTGTCACAATGAAAAATATCTATAAATTCATAGCACAATTTCCGTATTTGGTCTTTTTCTTCACTATTGCAATGGTCAAGATTAATATTTTTTAGATTAGCGTTAAGCTTATAATCTAAGTCTTTTGACGGTAAATATTGTTGTGAAGGGTGATCAATAAAATTTATTTCATTGAAGTTTAAGGGTTCAATGTCGAAAGTTTCGATAAATTCGATTTTTATAGGGTTTTGTCTAGGATTTAAGGCTGTTGTTAAAGCTAAATTATTTTTAATTTCTACTAGGCATTCGGGAATTTCAATGTGTCCTAGTTTTTTATAAAAAAAATATCATAACCATTTGAAACATTATCAGGAATCTGAATTTTCTGGGCTGTATTATATAAGTCATAACTTTACTTATATGTTCATATTAGTATCTTTATTTTCATAACGTAGATTGGCATTTAATTGTTTTATAAGGTCTAAACCTATTAATCCTTTAAATTTGTCAGAAAAAGTAAATAAATAAAATTCATGTAATCCTGTAGTATCGAAATTGGCAAGGTTGCTATTTCATCGTGAAACGATATTGCGTGAGCTCTTTGTACTCGAAATAATTCATTTTGAATTAAATATGGAAAATGTATATAAGCAATTTTGGGGTTAATAAAACTTCTTGTACTATCTGTATCTAGTAAAAATTTAGCATTAATTTCGGGAATATTAATTCAAGGTAATTGTATATTATAATTGTTTAAAAACATTATGTCATATCCGTTTTCGAAGTCGTAATCGGAAAATTTGATGGTTCTTGTTCAGTGTTATCATATAATTGATTATTATTTGAGTTAGCAGAATAACTCAAATCTTCATGATAATCGTGTGATTCGTTATATAGGGGTATGTCATAATCATATTCGTTTTGGCAATCAGTTTGTTGATTAATATCAAACTTATCATAATAATTATGCGAACTATTTGGTAAAGAATTTTCTGAATTAGTTTCAGGAGTTTGTTGCAAAAGTTCTTTATTATACAGGTCTTGGGAAATAAATTTTTTTTTTTGCATATTATTATGTAAAACTGTGTTACCTGAACTAGTGTCCATTGGCTATACTTTATTTAAATTTGTCCTTCTGGGCATTAGTTTAAAGTTTAGACTATTAAATGATCTATGTTAGACTAAAGTTTGAGGTCTTACAAAGTTTCGTTGGTTATTTGGAAAATTTGGTCTCTGATAGTTGAAATTAGTGTTCTGTTGAGAATAATTTGGATAATTTGGAAAAGGTCTAGGGAAATTATTTTGGGGCATATTATTTGCGAATGTATTATATATCGGTTTTTGTGGTATATAGTTTGGTACGAAATGTGATGTTTGATTAGGGACATAAGTAGGTCTATATATTGGTTTTCTATTTTTATTAAATTACTGTAAAGGTAATGATGGACCCTTGGTATTTTGCGCATTTTAAGAATATATAAAGTTTTCTTCTTCTCTTACAAACGACATTGCTTGTTCTAGAGAATTTGGCGATTTTAACCTAGTGACTAACTGTAAGTTATATGGGAGTCCATTTATAAATGTCTTTAAAGCAAATTCGTCATAGTGTTGTATTTTAATTAATTAGTTTAGTTTCAGGATCGTCAGGACCTGAGTTTAGTTTGGAAAATAATAAGCTATGAGAATTTTGTACTCTCATGCCAAATTGAATAGGATCTTCATTTTTAAATGATTTTAAGTTTATTAAATCTGGAATTAAACAATCTATCGATCGTTGATCGGAACTGTTTATTAACACATCTTTAATTAAAGTCCAAGAACTTAGTTCTGATCTAGAAACTATTAATTCTGCTGCTCTACTTGTTAGTTTACAGAGAATAGTATCAAATAAGCAAACATTTATAGTAGCAGTTGGATTATTTTTGCCTTGAAAAGCTTTCAGCAAGTTTTCTACTGCCGAAATGAATCTATTTAAGAGTTTCATATTTCCGTCAAAAAGTAGAATATTATCTGATTGATATCGGAGTAATTGATAATTCACTGACATTTTGTTTTTGTTGGCAGTTGAACCAATTGACAATGAACTTAACGCGAATCAATTATATTATCTAAGTTATATTCGTTTATTAGATCTATTTTGATATCTTTTGAATTTGCTGGACTAGTAAAATTCTAATTATTACGTAATTTTTGCAAATTACCTATTTGTTACTGTGTAACGGTTTTTTTTATATATGTATATAGAGCGATATAATATTAAGAAAATGACTTTGTTACTGCGTAACCGTTATTTTCTAGAAAAAGTTATCTGTTTATTATAGTAATATTTCTTATAATTAAATAATATATATATAGTTTTTGGATTTGGAAAAAATCACTTGAAAAACAAAAAATTGTCACTTACAATGCCAAAATTATGAGAATCTTCATTGGCCTTTATTCCAGCTGGATCGGCGATGTTTGTCCTCACCAGTTCCCACGTAATTTTGGAGAGAATATCGTTGAAGTTCAGTCACCGGGTCTTCCAAAAAGTAGTGGCCAGTAAACCTTTGATATGCAGTCACCGGACTTTCCTGGGACATTCTGTAGTTCTGAGCTCTCTCGTTCTGTTTTTTCAACTTCTTGATTTTTTCCAATTGGCTGCTTTTCTCCGATTGCTGCCTAAGATCGGCACTATTTGCTTTGGATTGAAAGGGGTTCTTGGAATTTTCGTGGGTTTTTCCGAATAAATTGTTGAAAAAACCGTAGTTCAATATACAGTTGCCCTACGTTTCAGGATTATCCTACCGACTGCGCCAGTTGAATGTCGGGGTGAAGGAAAAACGTTTTTAAAAACCAATTTTAATCTTAAAAACACACCGAATTTAAAAAATTTGAAATGAATCGGTTTGAAATACGAATTTAGCAATTAAGCGTTTACAGTCAGGACTATTACAGAAGTGTCCCTTAAATGAATGTCACTTATATTTATAACATTTCGTTATCTTACACACGTAGTAATATAATATATGAAGTCAGCGGTTATGCAAAACGTAACTCTCAATGGGATCCACACCTACGATGGGAATGCAGGTACTGCTGTGCTTGCCGCCTCTTGATGTAGTTCTGAAAGGCGAGGCAGAGAGAACGGCAATCAGGCTGTATGCCGTTGACCTGTGGTGTGGAAAAAATTGGGGTCCGGGACATGCCCGAGTGTTCCTGGAGGCTGTCCCACGACAACCTTTTGTGGAACACTGAATGAATGCCCTGATCCCCCGCTTCATTTTCAATAAAATCTTTGAAATAAAAACTTTGAAATTGACATCAGCTGCTCAACAGAACCAGGAAAAGAGGCAGACATACACATCTACACTGACGACTCTTAGAACCAAACCGGGGCTGGATTGGGAGTGCATGTACCAGAACCGGATCTGGAAATTAGTCTGGCCCTAGGTAAAAGGCAGAACTGCTTGGAACACTGCAAGGTGCCGTACAAACAGAAAAAGAAAGAATAACAGATACAAAAGTTATTATTCTCACAGACAGCAAACAAGTCTTGCAAATCCTAAAAAAGAATAAAATAACAACCAAACTGATTCTTCAGTGTCTTGGATTAAGGGACATAGTAGAACCGAAAGAAATAAAAAGCAGATAGCTTGGCGCGTACGGAGCAAAGTGCAAGCTATGCAGCTCTGAACCTCCTCAGGTTCTCTCGTGAAAATCTTAGAAAACTGGTAGAAATGTTAACGTGACACTTTAAGCTAAACAGACACCTTCTCACCATGGGCGTCCTCCCGGATCCAAGTTGTAGGGGTGCAACGAGGACGACGAGACTGCTGAACATGTTCTTTGTTAGAAAGATGGCCAGAAATGAACACAATCGGAGGATGCTCGTCCGCTACGGTGCTGAACTACATCAATGCTGTTGACTGGCTCGACTAGTATAACTCCTAAGGAGGTCACAGTGGGCCCACCTGAGAGGCCTAAGTAATAGGTTGGCGTAAGTCAGCCCTCCATACTCTCTGTCTATCTAACTAATGATGAATCTTAAGAGGATATCAAAGTATCTCCAAAACCCAACGAGTTTTTAACATCTTGTTAACCGATGAAGATAAAAATGTTCCAAGTAAAAGTTAGAAAGTTTTTTTTGTTAAGAGCCGAGATGCGTCGATTTTTCTTATTAACCGATTATCGAAAGGGCAGTATTTTCTCAAAAATATTTTCTGTTTCAAAAAAGTTTATCTTTTTGTTTACCTAAAAATTATAGGCTTGCGACAGTGTGTTAAATCAATTAGACGCATTTTATTTTAACTTTCTTAACTTAACGTAACTCTAAACACAACGGTTTTTTACTAAACGATCACGCGACCATATTTCGTATCTGGCTAAACATCCGGCTCGTTCTCTAGGTTTATGTCAGTAATTCACATCAATCTATCACATGCATATTTTATGTAACAGGTAAATCTGACATCCTCCTAATCAGAAATCCTACATTAAGCAAGTAGAATTATGTCTCCTTTCTACTCCCTAATCCAGATTCAACAAAATCCTGCTTTGTGGCCTACAAAAAGTACAAATTCCATTTTGCAGTAGTTTTTAAATAAAATCCCATTTTATTTTCAAAATGATGAATGACAACTTAAAGGTTAAGTTAACAAACAACTGTAGGAAAGTTTATCGGTATCCATTAAATTTATTAAAAAGCAGACATCCTAATGGAGAATGGCGGCGTGCAAGAAGATGGCTAATATATTCCAAATTAATTAACTGCCTAGGTTTACTGCTTTGTTTGCAAACTATTTAGCTTGAACATTAAAATTACTCGTAAGGTAATTTGTTGTTTGGCAAAATGTAAGTCATTTTGAATATATTTTTACCTAATAGTTATCTTTCTGTTTATATATTTTTTTTATTTATAATTATTTTACAAAACCACTGATTTTTTTATACAACAAAGACATTTTTGAAAGTTAAATATAGGAGGGCTCCACACTATCACTTGGCCTCAGTTCTAGTTTTCAAATAATGCTACCCTACCCTACCAGCGTGATTTTAAACAAATTAATATTAAAACTGACCCCTTAGTTTCTATAAAATTTATTTTTAAATGCCGTATATTATAACTTAACATAACCAAAGAAGCAAGAGTATTTCACATATATTACTAAAAAAAAAATAAAAATATTATTCGTTAACGAATTTTACTCTTTGATATACCCTATCTATACCTGTTAAATGTGCGCTATGAAACCTTTCCTGAATGGGCATTATAATTAATTATGCGTTAACTTTTTATTCCAGAGCCAGTTCACGTCAAATTTCAGTCCCTTTTTACACTACTTGTATAAATACTCTATACTGTTCAGCTATGAAAATTGCTTTGGTGTAAGTCAAATTTATTTTTAAAATTGCGTTTCGATCAGGGCATACTACAAAAAAACGCCATTGTCAAATTCTGACAAAACCATGTACATATATATCTTTTGGAAATAAAAAAAAAGGTAAATTTCTTTTACCCGAAACTTCCCTCGTTAATATAATTTCCTTTTAATAGGAATAGTGAAGTGTGACCCAATTTAGTTCAGTACATAGTTCTTTAGAAACACAAATTATATACTGTCTTTTCAAACATTTTTATCGAACGTCATTTTGTTCCAATATATTGGATTCCTACCAATATTTTACCAGTTTCTACTTATGCCACACTTGATTTTTGGGCATAATTTAAAATTAATTTAATATAGTAATAGTTCTTATATTGACACACACCGCGATTTTGTTATGTCATGTTGAATTCATACCAGTTTATCTTTATATCTTATTTAATTTTTCTACAAAATTTAAAATCAATTGAATAAGAAGATTTATGTACGTTGATTTTTTTAACATTTTATTTGGCCGCCATTTTGTTACTCAATCTTGATCACACTTAATGCTTGCACAGAATTTGAAATTAATCAAATAAGTAGTATTTCAGGTCGATTTTTTTAAATATTTTATTAGGCCGGGATTTTGTTTCGTTATCTTATACTCATACCAAAATGTTAGCAGTTCATTTTTATGAAACACGTGATTTTTGTGCAAAATTTGAGGTAAATTGGGTAATCAATGTTCTTTAATAATAATTTTCTTATCGTTTCACTAGGCCGCCATCTTGTTCCGGCATACTGGATTTTTACCAAAATAGAACCAGGTCATTCTCATATGATCCTTAAATTTTGCTATAATTTAAATTCAGACAAACCAACAGACGGACCGACGAAATTGATAAAACAAAATTTGTTGCCATCTAGGGACGCTAAAACTAGAAGATATGAAAACCTGAGAGAATGATTTATCAGATTATAAAAATTTAGTTTGACCGCTATCTTGGATTAGTACCACAGTTTTACTAGTTCATCTCTATACTACAGTTAGTTATGGAACACAATTTAAAATCAGTTCACTAAGTAATTTTTCAGACTTAATTTTTAAATATTTTATTAAGCGCCATTTTGTTCAGACGTCTTGGACTCGTACCAAAATTATACCAGTTGATTCCTACATAATACTTGATTTTAGTGCAAAATTTGAGATATATTAGATAAAGATAAAAGAAAAATAAAGAATTTTTTTAATATTTCAGTAGTCAAATATACCAAACAGGTAATTTTTTCCTTCCTATAGGAAATAAAAAAATCATTCCCCACTGAATTTAGCTCGAATTATTAACTATTTACATGTATATAATTGATTTATTTAACAAAACTACTTACTGCGTGATTTCTTCTGTAGGTCCACAAAAGCTCGTTCCTGGTCGAAATATTCCAGCCGCTGCATAACTTGTGGTATCTTCATAAAATTGATCTGCTATAATCACAACTTTAGAATTTCGAAATTGTTTTTGCAATTCCAAAGCAGTCGTTGCACCAATGATACCTGCTCCCACAACAGCAATCCTGAAGTCACTCATATTATTAATTGCTTTTAGAATTCTCTCAACATACGAATGAACATACGTTATCTGAATAAATATTGAAACATATGCCCAACGCAGGAATCACTTATTTTTATTTATTCATGAAACTATTTATATAACGTTGTAAATAAGTTAATTTATCATCATACAGAGGCGGAATGAGTTTAAATATTTCGTTTTCCCTGATACTGTTCAGATGTAAAGACTCAAATTAACATTCATTTAATTTTATTAACATGTAATATTGAAATAAATGTGTATCAACATATATTCATTATTTTTTAAGTTATTAGACATTGATTAGGCATCTTGACTAACAAATATATCGTTTGCGTAAAAATAAAGTAAAAGGTAAATTTATTATTTTCTTTGTTACTTTCTGTCACAACCTTTTTGCTTGGTATCACTATATCTAGAAACATCATAGTAGATTAGCAATTATAGGGAAAAAAGGGGAAAATATAGTTGGATTTTGGTATTGATAGTCACCTAGGTATATACCCAATGACAATGAATTAATGTATCTCATTGCTTTGAAATATGCGGCAGTAATATTGAGGAGCAAAGCTCTCTTTTAGAGATAAAAATCGAGTTTCCGACTTTTTCTCATTAACCGAAAAGTCAATCATATTTCGAACGCATTTGATTACATAACAGGCGAATGTCTAAAATAGGTATAGTTTGCTCTAGGAATATATTTCTCATAGTTTCCATCTTTAAAGTAACATTCATTACTTTATTAGTCCATTGCATTCCTAAAAACTCAGAGTAAAGCTCACACGGGCATCCTTTAACAACTAAGTATAGTTACAACAAAATAAGTATTACCGTAAAATTGTCTAACGCACATATACAGTATAACAACAATAAGTTACGAAAAATTAAGTATATTTTTAACGTAGCCGAAATGTCTTGTATCATTCTGATGATAACCGTTTGAATGGCGGTTATTTTGAGCAGTATCATCAATGATGGCTGTAGCATAAAATGGGCCATTCATGCCACACATAGCACCTTAAATAATGAAAAGACCAAAATAACCAGTCAACCTGTTAATCATCAGATCTAAAATTAAATTTGATTTTGAAAATATCTGGAAATAGATCTCGGTAGTAAAATCCAAATTTGCAAAAAAAAAAGTTTAATTGTTTGTTTCTTATAAAAACTGTCTTGCTTTTAGCTACGTAAAGGTGGTACCTAGTCTACCAAATAATAAAACCAAATTTTATTGAGTTCCAATTTTCACAAAAAATCATTTTGTTATAGGTGCAGAGATATTTTCACACACACACACACACATTGCCTTGGCCTTATGCCCTTTCACGTATCGTTTGGCAAACGGTACATGGACGATCTTTTACTCGCACTTGCCGGGGGTAGAATTGAGGTGACTCTTGAGATCTTTAACTCGTTTAATAAACATATTCAATTTACATGTGAGGAGAAGACTAACAACATTCGTACCGATGAAAACATTTTAGAAACACAATGGTACAGAAAGCCTTACTGTTCTAATTAATTCATTAGCTACCACTCCTACCACCCTGTACGCATTAAAACCAATCTCATTATGGGCATGAAGACTCGAGCTATTAGACTCACTCATCCAACTAAAAGAAAGTTGATTATACAACAACTAAAAAACATTTTTCTAGAAAATTCTTACCAGTTAAACCTAGTACTAAAGATTTTGTTTCAAACCGAACATAATATCATAAACAACTTTAGAGAGATTGATCCTCCAAATTCAATACTTTCTCGATCTATTACTAATACGCCCTTGGACTTGTCCAGGCAATTATCAGTCATAGAGGACCCTCCTCTTAATAGTTGTTCTTTTGTTCTCTTCCACATATTGAGAACCTCACTCAGACTTATTAATATTTTCAAAAATACTGAGATTAAGATAGAGAGAAAACAGCAAAAAACTCTAGCTCTCTTGTTCACTAAAACTTAAACACCCCTGTCACTGCTAGAGAATTACAATATAGTTTATAACATTTCATGTAACGAATGCGAGTTATCATATATAGGACAGACTTCTAGAAGCCTTAAAGGTAAAATTACCTCACCTAAGAGCGACTGTCGGAGAGGGGTTCCGTCCTGCGCACTGAGTGAACATTTCTTTAAGGAAAACCCTTCCTTAACTGGAGTGGCGCTGAGATTTTGGATAAAGCATCCTCTTACTACAAACGCATTTTTCTTGAAATGATACATATAAATCTCCAACACCCAGTCATAAATAAAAAGAATTACACCCAAAACCTCAGCTCCATATAAGTTATATCTTAACATTACAAAAAAACAAATTTCAGTGTCTGGACGCTCCCGCCCCCAATGAGTATTTTATAAATGTCCTTATTATACATATCATATATACCACTGTCACTAATATTATTACATAAATTATTCCCTATCTTATTTTTAAATTGCTATTGTTGGGTCGATTTATTGTTTTTACAACTATTACAGGACAACTATCATACTTTTAAGGTCTTTTGTGACCTTTCACACTTTTCCTCTTAAGGGGGAACTGCACGCAGTATTACGAATCAGTTACAAGCCTTCCGCCGCTGCAATATTGTGTTAAAACTATAAGAGATATGTATTAGTTTCAATGTGATTTTAATAGGGAAATATGTATAGTTGGGCGCTAAATGCGAATTTTTATGAACAATTCGAATTTAGAATGAAAAAATGTGTGGCAAAGTTGTCCATTTTCGATCATTTTTTGACGCAGATACCGACCCATACAATTTTTTTTTCACAAAATGGCTGTTTAGCACCCTACACTGATCCTTTATCTACATAACTGCAAAATTTGAGATGTTAAATCGCATTCGTATCTTTATATTTCTGCAGCGCGTGAACCCTGTTGAGCCGGTTTTTAACCGAAATGTATTTTAAGTTGCCTATAGACAGCATAATTTTTCAAGTTCTGACGTGAAGGAAATGTCTCGAATCGAGTTATTATGATACACTGAAAAAACTGTGACCAAAAATATATAAATATATTTAAAAGTAATGTACGAGTGACTTAGTAAAATAAAAGAAAATTTCTGTTAATTAAAAATAAAAATGTGGAGAAATATAAAAATGTTGCAAAATGTAAAACAGGTGGAATGTTATCATAAAAAAATATGTTTACACTACGTCTTTTAAATTATGGAAATAAATATAATTCCACTACTTCGGTGACTTGACCTAGAAATAATTAAATCTATTTTTAGAATTATAAGAAAATCCATATCCCGAACCGGCTTCAAGGAAGAAGTGCGATCCGGTACTCAGTCTTGTTTGAACGTCTCATGTAAAATTTTAAGTTTTATTTGTTTGTGACGTATATTCTTCATTAAAGTTTTGTTTACGAATCGGTGTGTTTTATTAACGAATTAATGTAGAGATATTTTACAGTGACCCAAATTAAAAATATGTCGGATCTAATTCAATCTGGATATAACTGAATTGGTACCGACTTCAAAAAAAGAAGTATTGTAATCGTGAAATAATCATCCTCCGGGACTTTTCCAGATCTTCACGTTTCAGGCTCCCTAGATGCCATCACATTCCGTCAGTCTGTCTGTATGTCTGTTCGCGGCATAGCTAAAAAACTACTTACCCGACTAACATGGTGAGAGCTTGGTAATTTTTGGTAAAAATCTAATATGGCCAAACAAAATGGCGGTCTAATGAAATGTTAAAAAAAATATTATTAAAAAAACTACTTATCCAATTTACCTCAAATTTTGCACAAACATCAAATATTATGTTAGTATCAACTGGTAACATTTTGGAAGAATTCAAGATGGCGTAACAAAATAGCAGCTGAATAAATAATTGTGGTGTAGGGACCAACTAGTGAAATTGTGGTAGTAATTGAAGATGGCCGAACAAAATGGCGGCCAAATAAAAAAAAGTTCACCATTTCAGGTTTTACATATCTTCACGTTTTAGTCTCCCTAGATGCTAAAAATATGTTTTATGAATTTCGTCGGTCCATCTGTCGGATTGTCTGTTTGTCTGTCAGTTTGCGGCATAGCTGAAAGGCTACTTATCCGATTGAGTTCAATATATAGACATATTTTACCCCTATAAGGGTTAAATTTTGAAAAACCCGTAAGAAACTATATAATATAATATAGCTTTTATTTTTTCGATAAGGTAAAGCATAATCGAAAAATGAAGGAGGTCTCAAATTGCAATGATTTCAACTTCACCGTGTATCTGAGAATCGAAGAGGGCTATGAAAAGTTTGTTTATGGCGTCTTTCATTTTACAAAAAAAGACCGCAATTCTCTCTCATCACTAGTAAGGGAATTACGCAGTAAAACCATCGAAAACCGGTAACCCTGATTACATATACATTACACTACATTAATCTCTAATATTCTACCATAATATAATACTAATTACGTACTGCTTTAGTATATTCATTTTTCGTTTTAACCTTTTTCGTCCACGTCCAGGCCTAATTACAGTTAGAATATTTACGTGGCATGGCATAAAAATCGGTAAATTTTCTTTACCCGTAACTTTGCTCGTTAAAATCCTTTTATTAGGAATAATGAAGTGTGACCCAATTTAATTGCACACATAATTATTTATTAACACATATATATATATACTGTCTTTTCAAACATTTCTATTGTTCCACCATATTGGATGGGTACCATACAGTTTCTACCTGTGCCACCCTTGATTTTTGAGCAAAATCTCAAATAAATTGAATAAGTAGTTTCTATACTGATTTTTTTAAGACCGCAATTTTGTCCCATCTTTTTGAATTCGATCAGTTTATCCCTATATTACATTTAATTTTTGTGAAAAAATTTGAAGCCACTTAAATATGAATATGTTTATAAAATATTTTATTTGGCCGACATTTTGTTCCGCCATCTTGAATTTGTACCACAATTTTACCAGTTTATGTCTAAATCACATTTAATGCTTGCATAAAGTTTAAATTCAATTTAATAAGTAACTTTATCATGCTGATTTTTTATATATTTTATTAAGCCGCCATTTTGTTTTTCTATCTTGGATTTGAACCAAAATGTTAACAGTGTTAACAAATTATATAAGTAATTTTAAATTTTTTTTTAACATTTTACTGAAGCGACATTTTGTTCGGCCATATTGAAATTTTTTCAGAATGTTATCAGGTCATCTCCATATTATCCTTAATTTTAGACTACCTGAAGTCAATCGGGTAAGTAGCTCTTAGCTATGTTGCGAACTGACAGATATACCGACCAATAGTCCGACGGAATAAAACAAACATAATTTTTGCCATCTAGGCACGCTAAAACATGAAGATATGTAAAATCTGGGATGGTGATATTTTCACGATTACCAACACATTTGGCCGCCATTTTCTTCCGCCATCTTGAATTCGAACCACAATTTTAACTGTTCACACTATATCACACTTAATTCTCGCACAAAATTGGAAATCAATCCAATAAGTAGTTTTTCCAGGCTGATATTTTTAATATTTTATTAGGCCGCCATTTTGATTTCGCATATCGAAAACCAAACGAAAATCGAACGAGGGAATAACGATCCGCACATCGAAATCAAAACTGATAAATTCACTGGCGGATTTAGAGTGGGCAAAAGGGGCACCGCATACAATGTTATGTATAAACGAAAGCAGTGCATCAGTTGAAAATAGTAATTCGCCCCCTACCCCGGAACGAGATCTATAGATCCTCCCTTTATCTGTTTTACATGTTCAATTATCATAATAAAATTCAACAACCAAAAAACCACTTTATACAAATTAAAATAATTTCGCCCCCCCTCCTACGACATCATCCTACGGACAGCCATAAGCAAGTAAATTCCTAAATATTATCCGAGGCGCCGTCGCTCAAATAATAATTGTAATTTACTCTGTTAAGCCCAGTTTCTTTCAGTGTTATATTTGTATTTTCAAACACGTCATTACCTTTTCATATTACTTTGAACGTGACTTGGCCTTGTCGCTGATATTTCTTTGCTGTGTGCAGTTCAGCCTTAATTAATTACTATTGTAAAATAAACATATTACTATGTACACATTTTCGCAAATTAGATCGAATCAGGTTGAGCATTGTATACACATTACTGTAAGATAGGCAACCCGTCATCCTTCTGTGTTGTGCCTTCCATCTACCAATTTAGTATACTCTCTTTATTTCTTTTTCTTGTTAAAAATAATATTGCAACTCTCTCACTTATGTCCCCTCTACTTTCGCGTTTAAAATTCCTCTAAAAAAACGTGTTTCAGTTAACAAAATGAAGTCCCATGATAAACATGTTTTTAAAAGTTTTTAAATTCTTATTTCGCTGTTAACCTTTCAACTTTTAAAATTTTTAAATAAACAGAATGATGATTTGGTGCAACTAAATGTGTGTCGTCTTCAGAGTATGTATGTTTTTGTTTTAATAGCAAACCCACACTGGTGAGTTCAAACGTATAATACTTACTAGTTAGTTTCTAACTTGTTTCGTTTTTTAAATTACTGTAGAAAAGTCCTGAGGAAGGGATAAATTGATCCCGAAAGCTTGATTTTTATGTATATAAAAGGCCAAATAAAGGGTTCCACACCTTTATTTGGACTTTTATATACATAAACTGCATCTCAACTTACCTAAGGTGTTCATTTTTTTATACATATATATATATATATATATATATATATATATATATATATATATATATATATATATATGTTGATTTTTACTCCTTCACGGATGGAAAAATACAATGTGTTTTCATTCCGGGTGTACATCCGTTCACTACTGTCGTTCTGAAAAGAACAGTTTTGCTGACGTTTCGCCAAAATCACATTTGGCATTTTCGAAGCTTTCTTTCTCGCGTCCGAATAGAGACTGAAGTGTTGGTGACTGCGACGCTTACTTTTATACCCCCCCTCGGGGCCTAAGGTTATAACGACCAACGCCTGCGCAGATATATATATATATATATGTAAATATATGTAAATATATGTATATATATATATATATATATATATATATATATATATATATATATATGTAAATATATGTAAATATATATATATATATATATATATATATATATATATATATATATATATATATATATATATATATATATATATATATATATATATATATATATATATATATATATATATATATATATATATATATATATATATATATATATATATATATATATATATATATATATATATATATATATATATATATATATATATATATATATATATATATATATATATATATATATATATATATATATATATATATATATATATATATATATATATATATATAGATACATATATATATATATATATATATATATATATATATATATATATATATATATATATATATATATATATATATATATATATATATATATATATATATATATATATATATATATATATATATAAATATATATATATATATATAGATACATATATATATATATATATATTTATATATAAAATATATATAAGATATTTGACCTTGAACCGAAAATGAGCCTTCGGGGTACCAAATTTTAAAATCTCATATTTTTGTAAGTTTTGAAGATATAATCTTCATATTTTGCAGACGTTCGGTAAATAATCTTACGTTTCTATTTTTTTTATTGAATTTGCCTATTTTTAGACAGGGTGTCCTAAATTCAGCGGCAAACATTCACATTTTCAAAGCCGCTAAAGTCCGTTTTTTTTAAATGGGTCACCCTATAACTTTATGCACTATCAAATGTAGAATTTAATTTTCTATCGAACTGTATTAAGGTTCCCTATACCTATTCGTAACCATTTTCGAAATAATTGGGTTTTATAAAAATATCGTATGTATTTGCTTAAATGTTTACATGTTCCAATGGTGAGCCATGGAAAAACAATTGAGATCCTATATCCAATATGACAGATGATTAGTATACGTTATTTATCGAAAGCTGTCAGTGATAAACTAAATCTTCTAAATCGAAATGGAAGAATACTCAAACGCTGATATTCTCAATCTATTTTATATTCATGGAGAATGTTATAAAATTTTGGAGAGAACGTGTCGTGTGTTTAATGAACGCCACCCTGATTTGCCGCAAATGAACAAGTCAAAATTCAAGAGGATTGAAACGAACTTTTTGCGTTTTGGCAAGGTTAAAGTTACAAAAAATGTTCCGAAACCAGTGACAAATGCCGAGGATAACGTAATAAACACATTAGCTTATTTCCACGCCAACCCGCAAAGTTCAATACCGTCTGCAGAAAACGTTTTGGGAATTTCTTCTTCATCTGTCCAAAGAATCTTGAGCGAACATCATATGCAGCCTTATTCCTTCCAAAACGTGCAAGCCTTGAGACCTGGTGATGACGTCCGACGAGTAGAATTTTGCGCATACATGTTTTTGAAAATTCAAGAGGACCGTCAATTCCTTTCAAAAATATTTTGGACTGATGAAGCGAAATTTTCTAGAGAAGGAATAACAAATAGAAGAAACGAACATCTGGGCAGCAGAAAATCCGCACGCTTTACGCGAAACGCGTTCTTAAGAGAGGTTTAGCTTCAATGTTTTTCGTATAGTATTAAATGATCAGGTGCGGTACTGTATTTATGAAGACAATTTAAACAGTGATAAGTATTTGGAAATTCTACGAGGGACGGTTTCTGAATTTATAGAAGATATTCCTATTGGTGAGCTGCAAAATTATTGGTATCAATTAGATGGGGCACCAGCACATAATTCCGCTGCGGTTTATCTCCAATTATCTCGAATTTTGGAAGATCGCTGGATTGGTCCCAATGGCCCTTGTAGATGGTCCCTGCGATCGCCTGATTTAACACCCCTAGACTTTTATTTATGGGGATTTATCAAAGGTAAAGTCTATGCTACCCCAGTAAATAACTAACAAGATTTACTGGACAGGATACGAACAGCTTTTGCCGAATTAGAAAACGGACAAATTCAACGGGCCACAGCAACTGTACAAAGAAGAATTGAAATGTGTGTTCAAATGAACGGACAGCATATAGAACATTTGTTATAATTCAATTTTATTATTTTATTTATTTATTGTTGATTGTTAGATTGCTATAATTTTTAAGTTCACTAAAACAAGTTTAGAACAGTCTCGAACTTAGTAGATATGGTTAAAAATAATGTAAACAATTTATTACATTTTTTATAACTTTAACTTTTCCGAAACGAAAAAATGTCGTTTCAATCCTCTTCAATTTTCTCTTGTTCATTGGCGATAAATGAGGATGTTTTTCATTAAAAACATGGCACGTTCTCTCCAATATTTTGTAACATTCTCCGCGAATATAAAATAAATTGAGAATATCAGTGTTATTTTATTTTAATTTAACAGTTTCAAATCAGCTGTCATCTTGAATAGAAAAGCACAACAAATGTTTTTCTAAGGCTTACTACGGGAGGGTGTAAGCATTTAGCACATACATATGATAGTTTAATAAAAACCTGATAATTTCGAAAATGGTTACGAATAGGTATAGGGAACCTTAATACAGTTCGATAGAAAATTAAATTCTACATTTGATAGTGCATAAAATTATAGGGTGTCCCATTTAAAAAAAAACGGACTTTAGCGGCTTTGAAAATGTGAATGTTTGCCGCTGAATTTAGGACACCCTGTATAAAAATAGACAAATTCAATAAAAAAAATAGAAACCTAAGATTATTTACCGATCGTCTGCAAAATATGAAGATTATACCTTCAAAACTTACAAAAATATGAGATTTTAAAATTTGGTACCCCGAAGGCTCATTTTTGATTCAAGGTCAAGTATCTTAAGAACGCTTTCTCCGTAGAATCCAAAAATATCATAAAATACAGGGTGTTCCATTTAAAATAAGCAAGTTGATACCAACTTCCGGTTAAACCGGAAGTGACAGGAAGTTGAAAATATTTCAAAAAAGAAGTACCCCCTGACCTTACCTTAATCCCAAAATTTGAAATTTTTATCTAAATGGCATCATCAAAAACTTTTAATGAACGGGTATATATATATATATATATATATATATATATATATATATATATATATATATATATATATATATATATATATATATATATATATATATATATATACATATATATATATATATATATATATATATATATATATATATATATATATATATATATATATATATATATATATATATATATATGTATATAAAACTTTTCATAGCCCTCTTCGATTCTCAGATACAGGGTGAAGTTGAAATCATTGCAATTTGAGACATCCCTCATTTTTCGATTATACTTTACCTTATTGAAAAAATTAAAGCTATATTGTGTTCCATTTAAAATAAGCAAGTTGATACCAACTTCCGGTTAAACCGGAAGTGACAGGAAGTTGAAAATATTTCAAAAAAGAAGTACCCCTTGACCTTACCTTAATCCCAAAATTTGAAATTTTTATCTAAATGGCATCATCAAAAACTTTTAATGAACGGGTTGCGTGAATAACCCTGTATTATATATATATATATATATATATATATATATATATATATATATATATATATATATATATATATATATATATATATATATATATATATATATATATATATATACATATATGGATATATATATATATATATATATATATATATATACATATATATATATATATATATATATATATATACATATATATATATATATATATATATATATATATATATATATATGTATATAAAACTTTTCAAAGCCCTCTTCGATTCTCAGATACAGGGTGAAGTTGAAATCATTGCAATTTGAGACATCCCTCATTTTTCGATTATACTTTACCTTATTGAAAAAATTAAAGCTATATTGTGTTCCATTTAAAATAAGCAAGTTGATACCAACTTCCGGTTAAACCGGAAGTGACAGGAAGTTGAAAATATTTCAAAAAAGAAGTACCCCTTGACCTTACCTTAATCCCAAAATTTTAAATTTTTATCTAAATGGCATCATCAAAAACTTTTAATGAACGGGTTGCGTGAATAACCCTGTATTTATATATATATATATATATATATATATATATATATATATATATATATATATATATATATATATATATATATATATATATATATACATATATAGATATATATATATATACATATATATATATATATATATATATATATATATATATATATATAAAAAATTAAAGCTATATTATGTTATATAGTTTCTTACGGGTTTTTCAAAATTTAACCCTTATAGGGGTGAAATATGTCTATATATTGAACTCAATCGGATAAGTAGTCTTTAAGCTATGCCGCGAACTGACACACAAACAGACACTCCGACAGATGGATCGACGGAATTCATAAAACATATTTTTAGCGTCTATGGACACTAAAACGTGAAGAAATGTAAAACCTGAAATGGTGAACTTTTCATGATTACAAATATTTTATTTGGCCGCCACTTTGTTCGGCCATCTTCAATTACTACCTTAATTTCATTAGTTGGTCCCTACACCACAAGTATTTATTCATCTGCCATTTTGTTCCGCCATCTTGGATTCTTCCAAAATGTTACCAGTTGATTCTAACATAAATTTGATGTTTGTGCAAAATTTAAGGTAAATTGGATAAGTAGTTTTTTAATAATAATTTTTTTTGACATTTCCCTAGACCGCCATTTTGTTTGGTCATATTGGATTTTTACCAAAAATTACCAGGCTCTCACCATGTCAATCGGGTAAGTAGTTTTTTAGCTGTGAACAGACATACAGACAGACCGACGGAATGTTATGGCATCTAGGGACCCTGAAACGTGAAGATCTGAAAAAATCCCGGAGGATGATTATTTCAATACTTCCTTTTTTGAAGTCGGTACCAATTCAGTTATATCCAGATTGAATTAAATCCGATATATTTTTAATTTGGGTTAAAAAATATATATATATATATATATATCGCTTCCTTAGGACTTTTCTACAAATAATAACACACATGTAGTTGCACCAAATCATCATTCTGTTTATTTAAAAATTTTAAAAGTTGAAAGGTTAATAGCGAAATAAGAATTTAAAAACTTTTAAAAGCATGTTCATCATGGGACTTCATTTTGTTAACTGAAACACGTGTTTTAGAGGAACTTTAAACGCGAAAGTAGAGGGGACATAAGTGAGAGAGATGCAATATTATTTTTGACAATAAAGAAATAGAGAGAGTATACTAAATTGGTAGTTGGAAGGCACAACACAGAGGGATGACGGGTTGCCTATCTTACAGTAGTGTGTATACAATGCTCTACTTAATTCGATCTAATTTGCGAAAATGTGTACATAGTAATATGTTTATTTTACAATGAATAATAATTAAGAAGAATAGTGTGAAAGGTCACGAAATTAATAAATTTTTTACAATGGTATATATGAAATGTATAATATGGACATTTATAAATTACTCATCGGAGGCGGGAGCGTCCAGACACTGAAATTTGTTTTTTTGTAATGTTAAGATATAACTGTATAGGGAGCTGAGGTTTCGGGTGTCACTTTTTCATTTATGACAGGGTGTTGGAGATTTATATGTATCATTTCAAGAAAAATGCGTTTGTAATAAGAGGATGCTTTATCCAAAATCTCAGCGCCACTCCAGTTAATGGAGTGGTTTTCCTTAATGAAATATTCACTCGGTGCGCAGGGCGGAACCCCTCTCCGACAGTTGCTCTTATGTGATGTAATTCTATTTTTAAGGCTTCTAGAAGTCTGTCCTATATATGATAACTCGAATTCATTACATCGAATTTTATAAACTATATTGTAATTCTCTAGCAGTGACAGGGGTGTTTTAGTTTTAGTGAACAAGAGAGCTAGAGTTTTTTGCTGTTTTCTCGTTAATTTAATTTGAAAATATTAATAAGTCTGTTAGTGAGGTAATCAATATGTGGAAGAGAACAAAAGAACAACCTATTAAGAGGAGGGTCCTCTATGACTGATAATTGTCTGGACAAGTCCAAGAGCGTATTAGTAATAGATTGAGAAAGTATTGAATTTGGAGGATCAATCTCTTTAAAGTAGTACTAGGTTTAAGTGGTAAGAATTTTCTAGAAAAATGTTTTTTAGTTGTTGTAAAATCAACTTTCTTTTAGTTGGATGCATGAGTCTAATAGCTCGAGTCTTCATGCCCATAATCAGATTGCTTTTAATGCGTACAGGGTGGTAGGAGTGGTAGCTAATGAATTTATTAGAACAGTGAGGCTTTCTGTACCATTGTGTTTATAAAATGTTTTCATTATATATATATATATATATATATATATATATATATATATATATATATATATATATATATATATATATATATATATATATATATATATATATATATATATATATATATATATAATTACTTCGAAAATATTTCTTGGGTCTAGGTTTATGCATTGAAACAATAGTGGTTATATTTCGCTCGACGTTTCGCTTTTGATTAAAAGCATTTTCAAGAGCATTTATTTTAACTAAAACGAGAAAGAAAAAAAACAATATTAGTTCGATACAAACTGGTTTGTTAAAATTGCCGTTTTGTCAATTATAAAAACACTGATAAAGTAAAATTTCTTCAATTAATCCTAAAACATTTAGCAGTCGAACACTTTTCTAAAATGACTTTCACAATTTTACACATTAAAAAATATTAAAAAACTTGTTTACATTATTGACGAAAAAAAAACACAAAAACATTTATACAATCTGGTTTAAAGCCGTTAATTAAAAATAGGTAACCTACCTTGGAAAACAGAGCTTCATTTTTAAATCTATTATATTTAAGGCACCTATAGTATCAGTATCATAATGTCTAGGTTGGTTTTGGGTGACATTACTTGATCTTAATAATTGTAAAATGATACTGATATACAAGAAACGGTACAAAGTGATATATATATATATATATATATATATATATATATATATATATATATATATATTAATAATACAGTACTCGGCTGTTCAATGGGAAGTAAAAATGCGCCGAACTTGATGCAAATTTTATCCGCCTTTCACAATTTTACGTACAATATTTATAAAGTGGGCTATTTATTAAGTTACTAAGGAAATAAAGATGTTACAATATAATTTTAAAAATGTAGTATTGTATATTTTTCTAAATACCTCAAGAATCATAAAATCTATAATCAGTCCACATATGCTGTTAGGCTTGTTTGAGAATTGTCTAAAACCTTCCCCATTTCTCTATCTCTTATAATAAGTAAATATTCCGGATACACAGGTAGGACGTTAGGTTATATCAAATATGCTTAAAGTTTTTTTTTTTTTAATTCAAATTCAGCCAAAATATTAACTGTTAGTTTCATTTAAATATTCATATATTTGACGCATAACTTTATTTGTGACACGTAGATTTACATACATTTAAAACTTTGCGAGTTATGTTTCTTAACCCCTGCTTTGTAGCCATTTTAGTGAGACAAGTAATTAATAAAAATAATATGATCTATTTTGAAATACAATACATTTTTCCTCACTGCGCATTTGTCTTTATATTAATTCACTTTCTTTTTCCACACAGGTAGCCGTTCTTCTGGAAAATCGCTCAATACTTTTCTAATTCCGTTAGGAGTCTGCACTTGGTCCCTGATAACCCTCTTCAAATGATCAAGATTTTGAAATGACCTGTGTTTTAAATAGTCCGATCAGAAAAAATCAAGAGGTTTCAGGTCCGGACACTTAGAGGACCAGAAAGGTTTAGAAAATCTGTCAAGTATTCTCCCAGTAAAAAGATTTCTTAAGTATTGAATAAATAAATAAATTAAATACATATTTTATTTCCAAAAAAACATTTTACAAATGTATCGAATCGGTCAGTTGATATAAATGATATGATGATATAGGTGCTGTTGACCTTGGTAGTCCAAGCTATAATATTAAATAACGCATAATATTTAGTAACACAAAGTAATAAATATCACTAACTAAATCACATTCTAAACTAACACTGTAAAATAGAGCACATAGTTATAAGTTCATAAATAAAACAAACAAATCATTACCGTAGGGGCCAATATTCATCAATAGAATAAAACTCATTGGTAATTAAAAAAGATTTTAACTTATTCTTAAAAAGATTAAAATGTTTAGAATTTTCGACATTTTGGGGCAGTTTGTTGAAGACTCCCTTCGCAAATGTTGAGGAGCGCTTCTACTTACATTAGGCCTATAGAAGGGTATGCCTAAGTCATTCCTGCCTCGTGTACCGTGATTGTGGACACTACCATTCAAAGGAAACCTGTTTTTACTCAAGAATATAAATTTGCAGAGCCCATATAAGAGTATACTCGGGAGTATGAGTATATCCATCTGTCTAAAGCGTGATCTACAAGTTGTCCTATATGAAATACCAAGCGTGCACCTCAAAACTCTTTTTTGCGTTATAAAGACCGACCGCACGGCAGGAGCTTCCCCTCGAAAGCAGGCGCCATAGTGAAGGCGAGAACTTACAAACGCATTTTATACAGAAAGAAGATCTCTTTGGTGGAGAACCTCTTTAAGATTTCTTATCAAGTACGATAGATTGTTAAGCCTTGAGCACAATAAGTTGCAGTGTTATTTCCAATTTAAGATGTCATCTAGTGTCAAACCTAAGAATTTAGTGAAATTTCCATTCTAAATCAAGGTTCTGTCTATTCTAAACATTATGAAATCTCAAATATGTAGTCTTAGAGCTATTCAATACAACGAATTAGCACTAAACCATTGAAGCAAAGTACCCATACCGCTATTGCATTCTACCTATTCTGATTAATAGAATTAGAAACTATGAAAGAGGAGTCATTCGCAAACAGACCTAGACTATTCCGGATCTACTGACAAAAGAAGGTCATTCATGTATATAATAAATATAAAGAGTCCTAATACGGACGCTTGAGATACCCCAATATTGATTTTAATCGAATCAGAAACAAATGACTGTTTTCCATTATTTTCATCATTATAAGTCACCGAAACATACTGCCGTCGGTCACTACTAAAACATTTAAGTTAGTCCAAGGCTGGTCCTCTCACTCCATAGGCCTCTAATTTATTTATTAAAATAGAATAGAAATAAATGCTAAGCTCGCAAAAAATCCCAGCAGGGCACTCGCCTTGTTCCATATTGCAGAGCAGTTTCTGCGAAAACCGTACTGATACTTAGAGATAATTTTAAATCTTTTCAAAAACGGTTTCAGTCTCCCAAAAGACAGTATTAATTTTTTTTTAAATATAGAAATAAGTACCACATCTCCTCTTTTTAAAATAGGAATAATTTTATTAATTTTTAACTTTCTGGGACTCGACCTTGAACAAAGCTCATATTTATCAGATAGGTTAATACCTTTGATACAGATTCTATAAATTTTCTTGTTAAACACCCGGACACCTCCTCAAAGCCCGCAGATCTTTTGTCTTTCACCTTAGTTTCAACTATGGAAACTCTCTGGGTCTAACTGGTCATCAGAAAGAACCTCTAGATTGCTATGTTTAATATTCTTATTGCTACCTTCTTTGACTACTTTCCAAACTTCCCTCACAATATTGTCGCAATTTTCTATGCGATTCTGAAAAAAATCTCTTTTTGTTCTGCTAATTAAAACGGCATGCTTTCTTTTCGCCTCTCTATATAGCTCAGGAAATCTACTCTTTAAACTATATTGCTTGACTTCTTGGTTAACACAATGATTTTTATTATAATGTATCTGAGTTTTCTTCAAAGGAAAACTGATATTAAAATGAAACAGAAAGGCCTCGTGAAATTTTTGAAAAGCACTGCCCACATTACCAGCCCCGAAGACAGAGTTCCATGATCCCTGACTTAAATGGTTATAAAATGATATTTTATTGGTTTTCAGAAAAAAATCGCTTCAAACAAGTCTGTTGAAATTCCCCGCTTTTTAGTGAAATATTATTCAATTCAATAGATATGATTCTGTGATCAGAGATATATTACAAAATACCTCCAAATATTACTAGAATAAACATGTTCCAGTTATAATCTCTCCCTTGTGGGGGTTTCTACTATATTGAAAATATTAAAACTACTTAAGATGTCACTTAAAATAGGGTAATCATTATTAGCTCTTTTCGGATCCAAGTTAAAAACGCCACATAAAATAATTTGTCTGTTTGGTTTGTGAACATGTTCCAAAACCTAAATAATGTCACTACAAGAAACTATGAAATCACTTCCGGGAGAACTGTAAGACGTCAAAACTACAATTTTTTGGTTGCTTACTTTAGAAATACCACAAATTTCAAAATCTGTAGGTAAACTTTCCACGGGTAAGTTAAGAGAGGTGACATTTAGGTCATTTTTGCACCAAATGCCCACACCTCCACCTTTATTGATTGTTCTGCAGAAGTCGGAAATATTAATAAAGTTTTCAATTTTTAAAAAAAAAAACATTGTCATTGTTCAACCAATTCTCGCAAAAGCATACAATTTGGTATTCCTTCACTTTTAAATGATCCGCGGTAATTATGTCCGCTTTGTTTTGATTTAAAGCTTGACAGTTCATAAAAAGTATGCTATAACTTAACGTTTTTTGAGTATTAATTCACCATTGGTTGTTCATAATTTTCCTCTTCTAAAAAAACTTCGTCACTCCTTCAGGCCAAACTGAAGGAATCATAGCTGCATTAAAATTTGTGTAGTCGATACACACTTTAAATGAACTATAATGATTTGGGTGTTTCACTGTGAGCGCACTGCACTCAGCATCGTGAAACTGTTGTTTTACATACACTTCTAAAACTTTTGGTGGCGTTTGAGCCTTAATTCGCGACACAAATAATGTAATTTTCTAAAGTACAATATCAAAATTCTTCGGCTTTTGCCCAGTACCGATTACACACCTTTGTTTACGTTTATTGGTAAGATTTTTTGGTTTTATTACTGTCCAGGCACCGTCATTATTCACATCGGGATGTTTACTGTTTTTATTCGATACCCGCACCGAATTTGATGTTTTCTCCGCTTGTTTATGAATCGGTATCGTTTTCCGAATTTGGTTATGTTTTTGCTGCATGAGAACTTCCAGACGAGAGCGCGCAGTATCATTCCAATTGCTAGTATGTG
Source organism: Kuschelorhynchus macadamiae (assembly GCA_030620095.1). NCBI lineage: Eukaryota > Metazoa > Arthropoda > Insecta > Coleoptera > Curculionidae > Kuschelorhynchus > Kuschelorhynchus macadamiae. The sequence goes on from JAUTXW010004836.1 coordinate 644,089, forward strand.
ATGGCAGCGTTGTCATACTTCTTGGTGAAGTAATAGTACTACCTAGCATTTGTATATAAGTTTTTTACTTGAGTTGTTCCAATTCTCTTGAATCTGAACTTGTAATAGCTCTATTATAGCTTCTTTATTTTTAATTATAGTACATGTATCAGCAATTACTTGGTTCTTTTCTTTTAATAGAATCCTAAAATATGTTATTTCCATACGGTCTCCCCTCGGCTGTCTCATTAATGGACTCGTACGTCCACGGCATCCAAAAAGTTTTCTTGACGACACTTTAATGAATTACCTTCAACAATCACTTTATTTTTTTCACAACAATATCTGTGTAGCCAGGAGTCGCAGTTCACACATTGCACAATATTTGTTTTAAATGAACAATGAAAACTTTGTATTTCGTGCAAATCTTTATTAATTAAAACATAGCAAAGCGCTTTCGGATTTCGTCATCTTCAGTGCTACCTGCAAAGAAGGTAATAACTTTCTTTTAGAATTTTAATTTGGACATTTATAGAAATGACGGATTTTTGTTTTCTAATTAAATTGAAAGAAAACGATCTAAAATTTGGTGCAATGAATAAAATGTAGCCTAGAGTGATCAATTATTGATAAAATGGTGAATAGCGAAAATTAATAAGAGATTGATAAATCGTTACGAAAAATAAAGCAAATATATGTAAATATTTGAGGAAAGTTTAAACTTATTTTTGACCAACAAATATGAAAAGATCTTTCCGGATATAGTATTAAAATGCATATAAATCAATAGTATCCTTTTTATGACGTTGGTGTAACCTTGTGATAAAAATACATTAACAGAGGTGCATGTCGCACCCCTTAAAAGGGCACGAAAGGAATGTTTGATGTTTGTGTAGTTAAAAATCTTGAACGGTACAGGTCATTGCTATCACTGTCCTCACCTTGACAAACGACAGTTGACAAGTAACTTTTAACATTGACAGGTGACCTTGTCAAATTACAGTTGACTTTGACAAATGACAGTTGAATTTGGCAAGTGACGTAGCTCACGTGGACGAAAAATGTCTGATGTCAGAGATGTTCAGATAAGGCCCTCCAGGAGACGAAGGGCTCAGAAACGCCGTAATCCCTCTACTAAAGTGTAATTGCTTTTTGTTTTTGACATATTATTTGGTTTCTGAATATTAGTGTAGGTATATTTTTATTTAATTAGCTTATTACTTATTCCATGTTCATTCGAACAGAGCGATGTTCCTGTATGCTCTAGAGCGGTTTAAAATATCTAAAATAAATAAAAATTTTAGGACTTACTCCCCCTCTTGCCTAGACGAAATTTTACTATCTTCGAGGATCATGATATTTTGTTTAAAGGATTAGCGTCGGCTAATTTTCCCTGGAATCGTACTGTTTGTTATCGGACGCCCGCGATAGAGTGTATTTAAGGTGAATTTGTTAGATATCGATCTCATTATTAATTCCGTTATGATTTAAATTATTATTATTTGAGTTCGAGGTATTTGAGCTTTCTGAGATGCTATCGAGTGTATATTGAGTTTCTGGTTGACTAAATTTGGGATAATTCCCCAAAAAGCGGTTCTCTGTCGCTGTCAGGAAAAGAATACGTTCTTTCCTCTGACTCACTAGAAAGATTATCTTCATCGTCCAAGTCAACAGTGTTCTCGCAAGTCGTCTAAATGAGCTATCCAGTGACGGCTATTTATTAATACGACATAAAAAATTTCGCCTAAGGCTTTGACAATTTCATGTGGTAACAAAAGTATCACGAACAATGGTATGCGCGGAAATCTTTTTATCTCTAGGTTGTAAGGTGACATGTGGTGGTTGATCTTTTTATTCATAGGTTTTATTTGGAAATCTAATTGACGTTGTAAAATAACTCAGGTGTAAACCAAGTTCTAGATCTGAGTATATAATTACCTAGAATTATAGAAGCAGCTGCTTCGCCTATGGCATTGTTCCGACGGGAACGCAAAACTAAGAGGGCTTTTTAGACTTTAGTATCCTTTCAGGTTTACTGTGAAGTAAAAATCGCATAACTTTTTTAAATTATTGAACTCGACGTTCAACAGGATTGGCCTGTTGGTTATATATGGTAGAAAAGAGATAAGTTATTTTATTGTTTGCATAGAGTTTTTGTATAACTTTTGAGATGAGGGCCATTGTCACTTACCAGGATTTTCCGACATCCGCATCTAGCGAAAATTTGGTCCTCTAGGTACGTAAAGACGTCTCTGGCTAAGATTTAAGGTATAGGCCGACCTTCAACTCATTTGCTAAAGACGTCTCTCTTTTAATAATATATTGATTAATACGGTGTGTTTCGTTATAAGGGCCAGGTCTGTCTGCCGAGATCATTTCAAAACGATACTTAGGTGTTCTAGAATGCATGGGTGCATGAAGTATATATGAAATTAGATGAATTAGAAAAAAAATTAAATTTTTCTTTTTATAATAAAGATTTATACTGACTTTTTGAGACTACTACTAATTTTTCTTTTTATAATAAAGATTTATACTGACTTTTTGAGACTAACGGTCACCTAAGGCACGCCACAGAAGTTTTTCATAAGTACAAAAGTTCTTTAGCAGTTCCGTCAAGCCTTTGGATTTCGTTCTTTTAGAGGAATGTAAGTCTTACTATCCTATGCTTACAGAAATTACTAGAACATTGCGCAATTACAAATTTTTAATGTAGAGGTCATTGGCGTCGATTTTGGGTTTCTCGGGAAGAGCGCCAGAAAAAGAAATATTTTTCTGTTCTAAAGATGGACATTTCTTCGGAAACAACCTCTCCAAATTAGGCTTAAAATCAACATCCTCGTCAGGCTCTCCACTTAGTAGATCAGGGAGCTCGTTTTGCTTCCCAAGGTCATGTTATATGGTGACATCGAACTTTTAGAGTAAAAGTGCCCATAGAGTGAGTTTGGCTTTAGTATCTTTTTTCTATCTTCAGGACAGTTTCTAAAATATTTGCCCACATAGCACTGGGACATTCCTGTTCGTTTATGTGATACTTGGAAGAAGTTGCTGAAAATTCCGAGCTAATGTGTGCTATAATATTTTTTGAATTATTTCCGCCGCCCTGGTAGAGCACAGCTGCCATACCTATGGAAGACGCGTCCATTTACAAAGTGAAAGATTTTGTTTAGGTTAGTCTACTTTAAGGAAATGAGTTTGCAAAAGCTTCTTTTGCTCGAGAAAAGGCCCAGTCATGTACATCGGTCCATTTATATTTAGTGGTTTCGGTCAGAAGTTGCTTTAGAAGAACGAGTATGCCTGACGAATTGCGAACGTGTTCGCGTAACCAATTGCATACTCCTAAAAAGTTTTGAAGTTGTCGTTTAGTTTGTGTTTTTTGAAATTTGAAATTTGGGTTATATGTTTTTGCTACATAATAATATTCTCACCGCAAATTCTGTGACCTAGATAATTTAAGTCGTCACTGACGCTTTTCAGCTGATGCTTTGAGGTAATGGGTTTGTAATCTTTCGAAAACCAGACGGAGGTTGTTTTAAGTGATCATTGAAATTATCACTGTAACAAATAATGCCATCAGGATAAACTTGAACACAATTGTGGAGGCAGCCGACTAAGATCTCGATGCTCATTAATTTTTGAAAAGTTGCAGGAGCGCCTTTGAGACCAAAACACATTACCGTGACGCGGTAAGCTGCTCAATCTGGGATAGTGGAAGCTGTAATTTTTTTGGAATTTCCACCCATAAGAATTTGGCAATAACCGGCTTTGAGATCTAGCACGGAATAAAATTTTGCTTAACTTGAGTCTTTAAGAGCATTGTGGTATTCTAGAAAGAACTGAGCTCTCATCCTGAGTGATATTATTGAGTTCACGGAAATCTGTTCTCTTTGCCTTCTCGCACAAGTCGAGAGAACTGGAATAAGAAGATTGCCTTTGTTCAGTGACTCCTGCTTCAAGCCTTTCGTCAATACATTCATAGATAATTCGTTTATTTTTTAGGATTTCAAGGGTAAAAAAATCTTTTTTTATTTTGAGAATGATAGCATGTTTAGTTCTACGAGTGGTAAGTTATACCAGGGCGGTTTAAAAAATATCTTTAAATTCTTCAAGAAGAAATTTCTACTCCTTGGCAGATTTTCGCTCACTTCTTATCTTTGTAAAATTTTTGTTAAAATATTATAGTATTATTATTGATATCGTCCTAAATAGATGCAGTTACATTTATAGTCCATTAAACTCCGCGTTTGACCAGAAAGTATGCCCAAATAGACCTCACAGAAGTTCTGAACCACAAGAAAATCCCCAGTATACTTGCACCCTTGCATCTCAAAGGTGCAAGTGCATGAACCTAGCACATTGGCTTAAGATAAGTGGCAAAAGATAAGCTTGTCTGTTCGGACCTAAAAAGGTTTGCTGGAGCTATACGGCTGGACATTAAATTGATTCCTGCCCCTGTATCTAAAGCAGCCCTTATTTGCTTATCCTTATAGGTGACATTTAAAATGGGAAGATTATGAAGACACTTTGCAGTACTAAAGGGACTAGGTTTGCTTATTAAATTAACATCTAAAATGTGTTGCTCATTAGATGTGTTTAAAATTGTTTTTTTGTCTGTGTGGTTATGTGTTATTAGCTACAATGAAATCTAACGCTTTAACACGCTGAGCCACCGCCCCCCTTAAAAGTAGTTTATCTTCTACGCGAAAATATATAGTACCACTACAACTTCCTCTGTTATTCTTATTTGTTCCCTTTGGGCTGTGCACCTATGATTTGACCCCTTTGGGTTGTGCGCCTACTAGATATGTATGTCACACGACCCTTAGGTGAAATCTACAAGCGAGCCTATACTTGTATCTAAATGTTATGCAAAATTTCTGGGACAAGCCTTCGTGTGAAATCCCCAGTAATAAATAGAAAATAATCCATTTCGATGACTTCTTACTCTAACGTGTTGGCAGCAAAACTACCTGGAACTATCTGTTAGCAGACAAAATAATCGCGCCAGTTTTGTTAAATTTTGTAGGAAAATACCTACTTTGACCAATCTGGACCAAACACAGCAAAGCTGGTTTTTTTTTTAAAGTTGGTCAGTCTTACTTCCAGGAGATTTTTATCCATCTGATATATTTTTCCCGCATTGTACATACAAAAATCTATTACTGTGATTTTGTCTATGAAATTTTTTTAAGACTCGAATATAAAATCAACAAGTCAACTTAGCCTACGGACGGTTGATGTATTTAGCTCCTGAGCTACTCTCTACCGAACGGCAATATCGTCGTGGGTCAAATGCACTGAGACCGGTGTTTACGCATGTTTTCCTCTATAAAACATAATCAGGTCAATATCACGTTTTACATTAAGAATTTAGAATAATGTTACTTCGATAAAATATAACCCTAATTTTTTTCTTTTTTTTGACATTAGAATGAAAAAGCAAGACTGGTGAAATTAGAATGAAGGAAATTTTCATCGATCAGCTATCGAATTTGCTGATGATGATCTGAATTACTGAACAATGAAAATTTTTCTAAAAATCGGAAATGGATGTAGATCGAAAGGGAATGCTAAAAAATTTATTTTTGCCCTGTGTAGGCGTAGTTGATGATGAAAAATTGTTTTTTACGCGTTTTTCATTGTTCTCGCACCTACATATACAGATAATTAACATTTTCGACGGTCCTAAAATCTAATTAACGGCCTATTGTAGTAGTTTTGATAATATGCCTGCCTTTTTTTTGAAGTTACCAGAATGGCTTATGACATCATTTAAATTACTATCCTATTAACAATGTAGCATAAGAATTGAATGTAATTTTATTTACAATAAATGTTTATTTATGTCTACTAAAACCTAGAAGGATCTGCTTTGCTATCAACTCTCATGGTTTCTTACAATAACAGGTCATTTTAGTGGGTTGGAGCTTCATATAGACTTCTGCGAAAATGGAAGGTGTAATTGCTTATTTTTTTAACATTTTATTTGGTTTTTGGGTATTAGCGAATATATATTTAGTTAGATTATTAGTTGTTCATGTTTATTCGGACGGAGCGAAGTTCATGTGTGCTCTAAAGCCGTTTAAAAGACTTAATTGCACGATAGTGTAGTCAACACTAACGACGATGTCAATCCGCCCTCTCCACTTAAGATAATGAAATGTTTGAACTCAACTTCAACAAGCGAAGAAGGTGAAACTTGCCGCCTCGCGTCAACTTTCATCTTAGTGAGGGAGTTTTTTTATCCATTCCCACGAGTAATGTCACGTTCAAGCCCTTATTGGCTCTCCTGGGCCTTAAGGAGACGGCGAATACCGAAAAGCCTTGTGAGCAGAATCTGTGCAACAAGCAAGTTCCCACTGACGCAGCATTCTTCTAACATAATAATAAGGATAAATAACTGAACTAAATACTGACATATAAATACTGTAAATTGTAAATAAAGTTAAAATTCGTTATACATTTTTATACTATTATTTTTAATTTTCGTAAAAAAAAATATTTTGTTTTTGAAGTGAATTTTAAGTGGAGTGATACAACATATATAACAGACAGCAACCAAAAATTAATATGAATAAATAAAAAGAAAAATTATTCCAACTCTACATAGTTGCGTCACTGACAATTGGCGCGATTCGTCAAATCGAATTTATATTTATTGGAATACTGGTACTAAAATATTCCCCCCTCTGCACCCCGCGAGCATGAGCGACTTACTATAATGTTTTTCTTGGCCAATGCAAGCAGCGAATAGTCGACGATACGAAGAAAAAAATATCAGAACTAAATTGTAGATGTCGGCAAGAAATGAAAAAATATTTAGCAGGACAAAATGTAATGTACAATATTACAAAACTTATATTCGTACTAATGGCTCTTTACCAAAAATGACTGTGCTTGAAACCATGGTTTCCAAGTGAGAGGCATGGATAAGAACCATAACCGGGGAGGAGTCCATAAAAGCCGAGGTGACCTAAAAATAAAAGCATGTATTTAGATTTGGTTAACTGTTAACAAAAATAGATTATGCTCCTAACGGAAGATCCTTTCAGTGTAAAACAAAACACAGATTGGTTTTACGCTGTTAGGCGGTAGTGCTATTTCTCTAATTAAACGGCTACACGAACGATTGATATGGTTAAATTATTTGTACTGATGGACTGTCTATACGAAGTATTATCGATCCTTGCTGTGATATAAAGTTTATTAAGGGATGCCTTAAATCATCAGTTGTATCTTTTCATGAAGAAACAAATATAATAGTTAAATTCTGGTATTCTGTTAGCGTCCAATTTTCTAACAGATTTTCATTTTACCAAAAATTTTAAATATTTTTTTTTATTGAACTATAGCAGCTTTATTGAGAAACTTTCCGTATAGCTTGTTTTCAGTAAGATATGACTGTATTATTATCATTGTATGGCCAATTTAAAATATGTGGTACACAAAACCCCTTTGATTTATACTTATTTAACTCTAAATATTTGTAACAAACCACACCATAGAATTTTTTTTAACAATCGGATTATAATTTTTCAGAGAAGCAATGCTTAATAGCTATCTTCAAACTAGAGGTGCTTTCCCTAAAATTGTGATAGTCCCAATGTTTGTATAAAAAAATTATGCGGGGAAGGAAAAAAGAATAATACATATATCTTAGTTACTTTACCGAATGACTCAAACTATTTCAATAATTTTTATTTATTTCGTTCTCTCTTCCTTCTATGTACCAGTATATTCTACGTTAGTACTTATTTGACATAGCTATAACAATGCAAAAAATAATAAATTCATTAATTTTCCATACCTCATTACTTGTTGAATGAAGATTAAGGATCTCGATCTGAAGCCGAATTTCTATACGAGACGTAACCTTAACCAGAATAAAACATAAATTTCTTTAAGAGACTATATATTCGAGGTTATTTCTAGTGCTTCTATCATTTATTACTTTTAACTACAGGCTTTTAATTTTTTTTTTTGAGCGATATTCCATTGAGGCCAAAAAAGTACTGTCATCAAACATTTCTAATTATGTCAGATCATAGCTTATACGCCCTTATTTTCCCATTTTTTAAATTTAAGTGATCATCTGTCATAACTGCAGTTGTGATCTGTTTTAAAAAACTAAATAGTAATAAAAATTGTCTTCTGGCTATTTAACCATAAACTCTAACCATAACATTTTAATAACTTAGATCACACCACTTGATGAATCAAATAAGGTAAACACTAATAATTTTCAATTTTTTTGTATAATTTCAATATTATCTAAATTATTGCAATAGACGTTAGTATTATTCAATTCATGTGCAGATTCTATCCCAACTTTACTATATTTTATGCTGGCTAACTTTTCAGGTAAAAAATGCACATAACCTAGATCGATCATTACTAATATTGTACGTATTTAAGAATTTATTCTGCTAATCACTAAAACATTACTTTTTTTAAACTATAGTTTTTAGAAAACTGCTTTAGATATTACTCTAAAAGTTTCTAATTTATCATGCAATTATTTTAGGATGCGTCCTTAATAAAACTAAAAGGATATTTAGTTACCATACGGATGCACGGAATAAAAGTAGGGAGAGTGTCCGAATCCATATCCTCCGTATATTCCTCTTTTAATTTTCTTGGTTCTGGATGTTTCAGCAATTTCTATTTGACTACTTACAGGACTTACTGCTTCAAGAATTTCTTTACTAGATAAAGATGTACTCATGACATAAGCTAATAATATCGTGCCAATTAGTACGAAAAGCTAAAAAAAAATATTAAAAGACTTGATATAATAATACAAATAATAAATATTGAATAGAATATATAGTATTTGTATTTATATTAGGAATGATCTTACGTTGTTCAGGATTCTATAATATATTGTATCATCTATTTAAGCCCCACATAGGCTAATTTTTAAAAATATAAACAAATCTTTTAAGATGAGATTAACCAAGAAAAAAAAATTTCATAGTAAAAGTGAAAAACCGGTAGTAAAGAAAAAACATTATAGATATATAATGACGAAAAGTAGGTAAATATACCCTCGAAACACTGTGGTGTATTGAGGGTAAAAAGTCCTTTAAGTTAATGTGATAAAAAATTAAATTTTACTCTAACTTTAATACTTTTTGAGTTAATAAGGATTTTATTTTTGAATGTTTTTTTAAAAAATACCCCGTAGATTGGAAATGTAAAAAAATGTTAAATTTGAAAACGAACTGTCAAAACATATTTTGCCAAGTCTTTAAACATATTTTAAATATATGATGAATAGGCTCTATAAATAGCATGTTTCCTCTGATTTTGCGAACATAGCAATATGATCTGAACCTAATTAATCTTGGGTTGTAAGTTCCGCCACAGGTGATATGTAGTAATAAAAGTATCAAGTGTCGATTTTGCTCCTGTTGGTAACTCTGGTACGGTTTTGTGTATTAAGTTTGGTACTAATTACTGTATTCGTCTCTCAACTAGTTGAATATACTAACTGCATTAGAGCAACAGGAGTTCACACACGTTTGAAATGAAACTGTTAGAAGAAAATTGTTCGACCAGGCAGGCGGTTGCTCTTTTGTGTGGAGAGAATGGAATGAGAGGTATTGGAAAGAAATGATGAAACCTAGAGTAGCATTTTACGGGTGTCTCAATGAACTCTGCTTGATACCGACATCTTTGTTTATTGCCAGATGTAATTCATTTTGCAGCGAATTTCGAACCGCGTACGCAAATAATGCTCGACCACTTTGATAACACAGTTTTTCAATATAACAATATTTCACGAATCACTTGGCGATCGAGGTTACCCGATTGCAACACCATCAAGCATATATGAGCTCGAATAAGTAGACCGCTTTCCCTGCGAAGCTAGGTAATTTAGATTAAATCGTTCAAGCTTTGACAGAGAAATGGGAATCGGTTCCTCAAAACTGTATTAATAATTTAATAGCTAAGGAGATTCCTCGAAGTAATAGCCAAGGAGATGCCTCGAAGTTCGTCGTTTACGTGCAGGTCCTGCTATTTGTTAAAGCTTTTTTCCCCAATACAGATATTCAAACCACACTACCCAAGCCAGAAAGTTATCCGACGACCCAACAGGTGTAATAGCTCTTAGCTGGCACAGTATAGAAGATGATCCCAGATAAAGCTTTTTTATCATTCTTTTTTATTATCTTCGACTTAACATCAAGTCAAAATGTGTGTGAAAAATCATATTAATCATATTTTTATGGTTAGACTCTGTATATTTTCAATTTTTTTGTATAATTTCAATATTATCTAAATTATTGCAATAGACGTTAGTATTACATCAAGTCACTAAATGTGTGTGATCAAAAATCATATGCTAATCATAAAACATACTTTTTTTTTATGGTTAGATATTACTCTAAAAGTTTCTAATTTATCATATATTTAGATGCGTCCTTAATAAAACTAAAAGGATATTTAGTTACCATACGGATGCATGAATAAAAGAGGGAGACACAATGTATATTCCTCTTTTAATTTTCTTGGTTCTGGATGTTTCAGCATTTTCTATTTGACGTGTCAAATCTAGATTTACTCATGACAAACTTTCAAACGTTGGCCAGTATGAAAACAGTTTTTTTAAAAATAACATCAAAGATGTGTGTGAAAAATCATATTAATCATATTTTTATGGTTTCTGTATATTTATTTATGCTTATCCAGACGTTTTTTAAAGACACATTTATGCTTAGTTTTTTGACACATCTTGTCGACTAAAATCTCCTTATTCGGTTTAGTGAACTTAGGTATGCGTAAATTTAAATAGTGAAAAGAATAAAATTCGTTCTTTGCGTTTGTATGGCCGATATAAAAAAACGCATAAAAGACACTACTCTTAAAGAAGTACCAAAAGCCTTATATTAGTTAGGGTAGAAACAAAAAATTAAAATGTCCTGAGCTTAAGGTTAAGACAATGCAACTGTGTCCTCCAAAATATTCTAGAAAATGTTTACTAAATTTGGGAAAGATAAGGATTTTATCAAATTTGCAACCATTATATTAAGAGCCCTGTATATAGTTGGGTAAAAGATTAACAACCATGAGCTTATATGTCGTTAAAGCCAAGAAAAATTCCTGTTTGTAAATAAAAACAAGATCCAAAGGAAAAAAAACGGATGTTCATCATTTTCAAATATCACCAAAAATCAGAATGTCTTTTATCAATTGTAGACCGGTTTATTTTATTATTCACCTGATCCCTAATTACATTTTAAATTCTCATTATTATAAAAGTAATTTTATAATAATTATTATGTAATTAATGTAATTAGAAAAGTAGAATATATCAATGATCACGTTAAGAATAAGATAGTTGAGTTTTGTGAGTTTTTAAGAATATTTATTCTTCGTTTTTTTTTTAGGTTCTGTCACATTTACGAATGGTCGGCATTTTAAATTGGGTAATTTTATTTTCACATTTTTTGGATATTAATTAAAGCTGAAAAGTCCTTTCAAAAGAGCGACACTTCTCTCAATTTATTTTTTTTTTCACAATGGCGCCCAGTCACTAATTTAAAGTTTTAATAACAAAATCTATATAAAAACACAAGGATTTCGTGTCCTATTTCCGTATGCCAAATTTAAGAAATTATTATATCTCTACGGTTCAAGAAATAAAGTTGGGAAGGGGCAGGAGAGCATTAAAGAGAGGCACTGTCTTTACAATTGGGTAATAAACCTTCAAACACTCCGCTTCGCCGCCTAGAATGTAATAAGTGTCGCTGAAAATATATGTATGTGGTTAATTCTGTATTTATTTAATATATTTCTTTTATCTCCAAGCCATCACGCCAGAGGACTTTCAGTTTAATTATTGCCTATACTATACTTATTATTGTATTAGTACCAAATAGCAACTCGTTACTAATTTTTTACAGAGACAACTATTAACGGCTTGGCTAAATTAAAGTATTACATATATTATAATTAATATAAAACCCCCACTAAGTCAATCCAAACCATAGTTTACTTAACAAATCAGATGTTACACTAAGCAGGTTGATATTTAATGACATAATTTAAAAACAAGACAAATTGTTTGTCGATTATATTAATAAAATTATCCTAACTAACATGACAATAACATAGGTAAGTTTACGTGTTTTCTTCTTACTTCTTCTTCGTAAAAGGGAAGTATTGTAATGGTTAGAAAATTATATAAATTTATAGGTCTTCACGTTTCAGGATTTCTCGATGCAAAAAAAACACATTTTTTTTATAGAATACTCAATATGTCTTTTGGTAAAAAACAATTGCATTAAAGCGATTTTATTGTTTACTAACCTAACCTAATCTAAAAACGATAAAAACACAAAGTGATACTAAATTCCGGGGTGCGTTTTTGAAAGTCAACCAAAAAACTCCAAGTTTTTTAAAATAACTCGAAATCACCGTACGACCAACGTCCAATCTATTGTTAGATTTATAAATATGTTTGCTGTCTTTGCACTTTGACAGTATCAGCGACTTAGAAAATTATTGATGTACATTATTTTTTTACCTTCACAAATAAAAATGATATACGTTTATTGTTCATAATGTTTTCCTTAATATGTATTTATTTAAAAAGAAAAATTTATGAGGCGCTTCTAGGACTTTTTGTCATTTGTAAAATTATTAATCTTGTGCTTTTTTAAATAGATTTGATAACAATTAATTTTCCTTAATCCTGCGAACGTGAACTGAGCGGTATATAATTTTATCAATTACAGTTTAATTATTATTTATATATTTAAGCAGATGTATTTTATCGAGTGCTTTATACTTAAAAAAAACCTTAAACATTTTAAATTTCACCGTTGTGTTCAAATATAAAATATCTATATACTTTTAAGTTGTGAAATAAAAAGTAAACGCTCATTGTTAAATTAAATTGTTGGTAAAATAAAATTTATTAAAATCTATAAATCAAAAATAATTAATTTCCAACTAGGTATAATGGCTAACATTAAAACTCACTCACCAGAGACTTAATCATATTTAGAAGAAAACAAAAAGAGTAGCATACGAAAAACCTACACACTTTTAAACACTGAAAAGAACTGATAGTATAAAAATTCGATGGGATTATTTTTATAGTTTGAAATCTAACAGCCCCGACCAAGGTCTTCATAAAATGGGTAATTACAAATGAACCATTGTCAAATTAAGATTTAATAGTATTGTTTAGTTTTTTACTTAAATTGTGTTATATAGGGTTTTGTGGCAAAAATATGTTTTTGTACATTTAATCGCGATATCATAAATTTAGATATGGTTTCTTCAAAACACAGACCGGTTGATCAATTAATATTTTCAATTGTAACAATATTTTATTTAATTATTATGTTTTAGACAGACGTACAATTTTTACGGGGAAATCCAAGCATTATGTGATTCTTTGAGTCAATCTGATTTTATATTTGTTGAATGTAAATTCTAGTTCATAATGATATCTAGGTGATTCATTTTTGTAACTTCTTGTAAAGACTTTCTATTTAAGAAAGATTAATTGAAAGATCATTTTTTTACACAAACGAACCAACTCATTTAATTCAGTCAGAATTCTATCTGTTAAAACTAAGTCAAGTGATTTGGACATTATCGATAAAAATGATATGCCTCTGTAGTACGGAATACCAATTTTTAAGCCAGATTAAAAAAAGGGGGTAGACTGCCTCTCTTGGGTGGGAAATTGTATGATGTCAAATGATTCCTGAAAAATAATGCACAATAGTTCAGTCAGTGATGCTAGATATTTTTTATACAAATGGTTTGGTCCAGAACCCTTGTTCACATCTGAAGAATCAGTTTTAAATGTGAGTATATTTGCCGATCAAAATTATCCTTTGAAAAGTCACTAAAATATCAAAATATTTTTTAGTAAAGGGAACCATATGTTCGGTGTCAGGGGTGAAGATTACATAGCGTAAATCGATCAGATACTTACTTTCCTTTCTTACTTCGGAATTATCTGTCATAATCACACTGCCCAGATATTTTGCACTTTCTGTGAACTTCATTTTTTAAATTTTCAAGTTTTTAAGGCTCGGGGGTGTACCATTTAACATATTTATACTTATAAAAGGTGAAAAAAATATCATCACTCCTATAAAATAAAGTCGACGTCTTTGTTTATTTGTAAACAATCGTAAAAAATCACAGCTTATTGTGTTAAGGAAGTTGTTAAGTACACTACAATTTCAGTGTTTTCATCGGTATAAGGATGGTTTTTAAGTTTAAGGGCACATTCGATTGAGGGTGATACTTGTCGATTTTGCAAAGTAAAGTGTACGGCGACTTGCATGGAACCCAAATGGTTTTAAAAGGCTAAATTTAAAATCTTATTGGTGCAGGTGCAGTGGCGTAGCTAGAAGTCATGAGGCCCCGGGGCAAACATTTTTTGGGGGTCCGGCATCATAAATATATTCAGGAATATAAAATATTGATCTAAAAAAAATTGTTTATTGTCATCAAGGCAGAGTAAAAATAGGTAACAGATATCAAAAATTGTTCTATTCAACAAATATTTTTTAAACATTGTTACCAAAGCGTGATACCATAGATAAATGGTGGTACTAAACAAAATAATTTTAAGTTGGTAGGTTTATTTACCAATAAAAAACACATATTGTAAACCATATATATCAGGTGACCTATCCTATAAATAATTCTAAATAAAAAAATAAACCAAAATAAAATTAAAAATCTCTTTTTTTTGCTTTTTTATTGGCAAATTCATTAATTATATTTTTATATCGATATTTTTGGCCTCTTCATTCTCTATTGATAATATAATACCTTGACCTAAGGTAGTTTTTTATAAGATTCAACTTATTAAACGATCTTTCAACAGTAGCGGTTGTTACAGCTAACGTAAAAAATTATAGAAACATAAGGTAAACTTTACTTAAGTCGCTCTCAAATATACCATACTTACTTAAAACTATATTAAAATATTCTTTAACTGTTAAATCTTCTTTAAGGTCAGTCTTACAAATATCTAATAAATTAATGTATTGAAATATTAGCTTATTTAAATCCAATATTTCAGGATATTTGTTATATATGACCGTACATTTATTTCTAATGCATGTTTCGTCGCAACTAAATATAGTTTTTGGAATAAGTAAATAGAACGAATTATTTATTTTTTCATGCTCTCAAATCTGTTCGTAAATTGTCCACAAGATTAAAAACATTGACTTTAAATAAAATTTCAGTATTACTAAATCTGTAATCGCTTAAAAGTTCATCAAATTTTTTTTTAACTTTTGGTTGACGTATTTGCCTAAATTCCGTTTTAATACTCCATTTGTTGGCCATATTTTTAGAGTGGTTTTTGATTCACTGGTAAAAGATACTAAAAGGTCCCATCTTTTAATACTTAAACCAAAAAAGGAATACATATTTTGCAAAGTAGCAAAATATTTTGAGACCTCTTTACAACAATTCACTGCATCGTTTGTTACCAAATTTAAGTTGTGACTTGCACAATGTATATATTCGGCATTTTGTTGAACTCTCTTAATTTGAGCATTTATTCTATTATAAGCTCCACTCATCACACTGGCTCCATTGTAGCCTTGCCCGTAACATTTTTCAATAGGAATATCTAGGCTTTTTAATATATTTAGAACTTCTTCAGTCATTCCTGCAGCAGAATGATCTCTTAACTAGAAAAATCCCAAAAAGGTTTCTCTTATCTCAAACTTCTGCGGTAGCATATCTTTATCTCGATTTATATGGCAAGTTCGAATAACGATACTTAATGGATCTATTTTTGTGATATCTTGAGTGGTATCAAGAAGCAAAGAAAAAAATATTTCGGAATTTGTTTTATTAATTCGAAAGTAAGTTTTTTTGAAAGGCAAAATATTAACTCATTTTGAATAGTCGGGCTAAGATATCGCACAGATCCAGAAGGCATTTCCACCACCTTTTTCATAATATCATCATAATCTGACAGAAATTTTACTTGAGACATAATATTTCCATTAAAATCGTATTCACGGTGACCACGAAATGATAAGGAACATTTTGCCAGAAGTAATGTTATTTTGAATAATCTTTGCAACACCATTTTCCAGAACGACGCATGAAATCTTACTTCTTCTTCTTGTCAATACCACGATTTTTCTCCACAAGTCGTGAATAGCGCAAGCTTCAAAATGAGCCTTACTTTTGCTGTGTTCTTCAATGCGTGACGATAAATGTTTCCAATCTCTTAAGCCCGTTCTCCATGGACTGCACAAATTTGGAGAAAAGCCAACAAGATTCACAATAGGCAGCATCTAGTACAGTTGAATAGCACAGCCAAGGACGATTGACAGGGCCGTATTTTGTAATGGAAGAATAATAACTTTCACTAAAACTGCGATAATGTTGGTTCAAGTCCTTGGGAAATGGACCTTTAGGTCTGTTGGGTGCAAGACTAATAATAATCTTTTTATCTTCATCAGTAAGAGTTTTGCCCAAATAAAATCCAAGATCGTAGATACACTAGTATTACTATTAAAAGAGCCTGAAGTGCTAGGAATGGAACTGCTGACAACTTCATCAATACTCTCAGTACAAGGTAAATGTTCTTTAGAGGGGGAGCAAGTAACAAATATTGATTCACTTGTTTCGGAAATATCGACATTTCCTTGCCCTTGTACAAAAAAATGAGAAGCAGAAACTTTTAAAAAATTGCCTATTTTGGCATGTTTTTTTAATTTTTCTTCTTTTTGTAATTTTAATTTTCGTTTATGTGCCCCAGACTGATATTTTCGCTTATCTTCCATTTCTAACATTTTTTGAGCGGTTTATTCTGAAGTCTGCTGAGAAAGAAAAGAATACGCAACCATTTCTAAACGCAATAGACAGTTGAGGTCTTTTAGAAAATAAGGGCGGGTTTACCCTGCGACGTAATGGACAAACGTACATTTACACAAATAAAAAAATAACCCGACTGCCAATTCGTTACAAAATAGAAACATGTATTGCAATAGCATGCGCTTAAATGAAGTATTAGATAGGCAACTAAAGGCATGCGACTGCGTAACATTCTCTCTCTTTTATTATCTCTATTTATTATCCCTTTTCTAGTAGGTCAACACACGTAACCTGTTTGTACACAGTTTAGCTTACCAATATGGCCCTTAATGTACTTACTTCTAGTACGGCCCTGTTGTTGGTCCTCTTCAGGTTACTTTCAAGGGTCCGTAGCACCAGGCACCTTATTTATCCCTTCTTAAAACTACACGTCTTAAATCCTAAGTTGATATATTTACTCTTTAGATAGTAACATTAATTCAGGTTCCGAGCTAAGGTAATTTTAATTATGATGTTGTTATACGTAATAAGTGAAAGGGAGCTTATACGGCATAATAACTTTAATTGTTTCCAATAAAGTCATTTAATTAAAATTACTTTAAAAGTTTATTCAACTATCTCTTTTCGTAAAGAATTCAATTATAATTGCGTTAATATTATTTGATCCAGTACACTTTCCTATATTTATTCCTACTGTTAATTAAAGTGAACTATTTTCAGTTACCCAGTCCGCATTCCTAACTATTTCAAACAGATAAAACTTAACTTAATTCCACTAGATCTTATAGTCAGATTTTATACGCTACCTAACATCTCATGTCTTAACTCAATAGGCTCTCCTTACTATTCCTTTCTATAATTCTTAAGTCGAGATAAAACATTTAAGTTCATCTGACTAAATTCCTGTTTACTAATTTATTTTCAAATCAATAAAATATCTAAACGCACTCATCAAGTTTCTTATTCCTCTTTTTTTTTGTTAAACGTCATTAACCCTAATTAAATTCCCTAACGAAGTTTATAGTTCTACCTATTGTTCAAATCACTTGACAAAACTCAGCTTTATTTATAAGTTCCTATTCTTGTCTTAAATTCAAATTCAATTAATTAATTTAAATGCACTGAACGAAGTGAGTTTATACTTAAATTAATTTCTATCATTCTGTTAAACATTTATTTAAACTAGCTAATTATTAATTCGGTCTGACATAGTAATAATTCAGCCTGCGGCTTCGAACATAATAAGAGAATTTAAACTATACTTTTATTTAAAATTAAATCTCTTTATTCCACTTTTATCTCAAATACTACTCTGTCGCGCTTTGAGCAAAATTCCTCGCATCGCAAAATGAATCCAGACAGATGGGTGCCCTATATGCTAAATACAGAGTCGCACTCATCGACGGCCTAAGTGTCTAACAGCTGATACGGAATTAGGTTATTGACCGGCCACTCGACGTTTATTTACTACCTAACCTAGAGTCTAAGGATGAATTTTCAAGTACGGCCAACATAAACACATTCTGAGATTTAAAAAAAAACACTATTTCTATTAAATAATAATTACGGTTTATTGTTCACAATTTGTTTCAAACGACATAGACCATGACAATAAAAGTTCACAAGGCACAATGGTTTACATATTACTTACTCGTTAAGTCAATTGTTCTTTTTCGGAGAATAAATCCTGACACTGTATTCCGGACTGAAGTACGCGCAAAAATCTATCCCATTTTGATTTTTGTTCATAGTGCGGACGACAAAACTAACAGGCAAACCAAAAAAATTAAATTAAAAAAATGAAAAACTTTAACTTTTTAAATTGACTTTAACATTTTGAATTTGGGCAGAGGTTCCCCTTTAAACTGGATTTTTAGAGTAACTGATTTTCCATTTGGGCATTACGACGTTTAGCAAATGGTAGTCGCTAATAAGACTGCTGATTTTCTCGCTTCGGCTGCTTTTATAGCCAGATTTTGCGCTTCTTTCCCTGTGCATTTCCATATATGGCCCGGTTTTTTGGGCGCTCGATGAGCCTGCTTTCGGCCGGTGGGTCATCAGCGGAAAATTTCCATAGTCCGCGGCGCAAAGCGGTAAAACCAGGCGACATAGTGCGTATGGCGATGTCAGGAAATGGCTCTCACTCTTCTCCGGCTTTGTTTCGTCTCGCTGCTCCATGCTATCAGCGAAGCACGGGACTTAGCAATTTTCTACCTTTTGAGATTAAGGGTGTTCTTGTGTTTCGACCACTTTGATGTATCGTTAATTAATTATGCCTGTTAAAATCCCGATCACCACACATTTTGTAATTTGGAACAAACCATTTTACTAGAACTGGCAGCAAACAAAAAAAGAATCATTCAAATCGCTTCATATCTGAGGAAGTTATGCCTAGACAAGCACGATAAAAACGGCAAAATAGCGCACATCTTCAGCAATATTAAATTTTTTATATAGTCTATAGCACTCCCAGGACTCGGGGGAATCCAATTAACGATACGACTTATGCCAAGATCAGTTCAGCTGTTGGCTCTTTAGCGTGGCACATACGTACATACCTACAACACACATATACAAACATAGTCCCCATCGAAAAACAATACCTTCGTACCATAGGCAGTTGGGTAAAAAGAAATAATATCACTAAAATTACGTTTGTGCGTTACAACGCTAGGTAAACCCGGCAACCCGCCCTAACTCTGAAATATGAGGAGCAGAAGACCGCGTAAGTTAACGACGGCGACGGTATTAAGTGATGTAAAAGCCTATTTCAATTTAATATTAGCAAAGTTTACTGAATCAAATAATAATAGTATTTAGTAGAGAATACTCAATTACTCAATACAATTGAATCTCAATTTTAAAATACCTAATTTACTTTTTAAATTATATAATTAATAAGTGACTTACCGTATTTTCTATTAGGCACCCTATTAATAATTACTGGCACAATATAATGTTTATTACTATATAAAATATATAAATAGCACTTCACTTAGATCTATTATTAAATTTTACAGTTTTTCTTTACACTTGAAATTTTTAAAGGACAGCGTGTGAGAAACAACTTAAATGTTTAATATGCCTACTTGGTTAATTTCGTCGAAACTGGAGACCGGGGAATCCCCCAAAGGCGAGACGTAATTACAAAGCGGTGGCGCCGGGCCTCGCCGCCGTTGTTGGCGCATGTGTGTATCGATGCTTAAATGTAGTGGTTTGGTTAACCATTAAGAGTATAGATCACGCTATAATAATGACGCATAGCTAAATCGTTAAATAGGTATCACTTTATGTAAAATTAACATTTCATCATTCATTTTTTTAGTACCTATTTTAAGGCTAGGGCAAAAAGTAATACCTTATGAATATAAAGTATACATTTTACAGCAAAATATTTACATTGACAATAGTTGGCAGTCATGACTAATTAGTAAGTAGTACTAAATAGGTGTACTACTTAAACGAATTTACTGCCGACTGTCGCTTAAAAACAATGTTTTTTTACCAGAGCGCCGGGGCCCCTGTACGCCGGGGCCCCTGGGCACTGTCCCGGTTTGCCTTACGATAGCTACGCCGCTGTGCAGGTGGTAATATCTTTAGTATGTTCCATTTTCTAATTAGTAAACAGAAGTACCTTGAAGAATGGGTCAATCTTTTGGGTGATAACTTTTCTTTCTCATACTCCCAAATGACATCAAGCAAGTTAAAGTCACCGAAAATAAATTGTGCTCTAGTAGCATCATCCATGTTATTTACCAGGTTTTAATACATTTGCTAAGGGGCATTTGCTGGTACGTATATAGCACCAATTATGATAAAGCCATCCTGAATCTTCGCCAGAACCAATAGATCTTCAAATCACGTCTTATTTTTACCTTGAACTTGTTTACATGATTAACCGGAATAACGTATAATTGATGTTCAACCGTCTCTTTTGCACTTGAGTGCATCTAGACCAGGCTATAAATCAAAAAATCATGTGAAAATAAGAAAAAATTCTACTACCCCAAATAATACCTCTACAATAACTCATTTTATCTTAGGCGTAGGATATAAATATAAACTTTTACACATTTTTACGTAACAGCAGTACTATCGCCGCAGCAGTCACTTTAAACTGACTAATGCGCATCGTACACAATTAACCTATGGATCGCATACTCAGATATATGCCAGTGAATAATAGCTAACTTAAGATGCACATTAGTTACCTTTGAGTGGCTGCTGCGTGCTGATGTTACATACAAAGTCAGAAGTACCTTATTTTGTAGAGAATTGTATAACTTTTTGTTATATATACCAATATATTTAACGTATGACTAAGAGAAAACGAGTTATCTCACAAAGACTATCTTTTTTTACCTAATTTGACTATTTAAGGGATTTCGTGTTTATCGGTGTTTTTTGGTAGAAATTTTGATGTTTTTCGCGACTTCGAAATGTAACTATTAAAGAAAAAATAATGATACTATTTAATTTTTTGTTGTTCAAAACTACCTACTGCCTAGACTACTTACAGTTTTTGTCTCGACAAATTACCTGGTAATAAGCATCATTTTCATAGCTGGAAATGTTCTACGATAACCTGTAAGGACTATGTACTCATCATTTTATTGAAGGTACGAATAACCAGTGATTCTTCTGTAGTTTTAGTGTCAAGTGATCTAGCGTCTTGGTAATAGAATGTTAATATTTATTGTGTAACAACACTGTAAGAAGCTAAAGCTTTTTCATTGAATTCCTTTGGACTTTTTTTGAAAACAATTTTATTTTAATCATGGTTTTTGTAATTAGATCGTGTCAAATTGGAATTACTAGCCGATGTTTCGCCTTCGATTGCACAAAGCATCTTCAGGGATTTTTACTCCATGGGTTCTGAACACTGAATGAGATCGGAAAGATTCAGATGGACTTTTATACCCGACTTGTACTCGCCGAGCTGTGACCCTGTGTTAAAATCGGTTTCCACGCATAATGTAGGCCGTAACCCGTAATTCTATTGAAATTTTATGTATGTTTAAAAATTTCAATACATTCTTTAATTTTTCGTTTACATAATCCTGGAACCAACGCTAAAACCTTGGTCTCTTTTACATTTATAATATGACCTGTGGTATGTTAGTATTCAGCTACCGCATCTGAAAAAATCTTTCATGTTCCATAAGTCTAGTGGATATTTAGGGCCCTGTTTCTCACACATATACTTCTCCACAGGAGCAATGAATTTTATATACTCCTTCTGTTTGAAAAGATATAACATATTTCGAGGATCGCAAGCGTTGTGCAATCTTCTTATGTGTATTGAAGATTGTACGAATGTTGGTCCGCCGAACTAATCATCCTGTATCCTTATATCCTTTAAGTGAATATGTAATAGCTTCAGTTCAATAGCCATTCCCTCTCAGAGCTTCGATCAGTTTCGATGTTTCCGATGTTAGAGAATCTTGATCTTGATGGTGGTGGAAATTTGCATTTAGGTATCTATTTGTATGCGTCGGTTTTCTATACACAGATTGTCCTAAGGCACTACTTTCTTTTGAACAAATACATCTAGAAAGGAAGCCGTTCCATTGGATTAAATTTTCAAACAAGAAAAGTGTCATCTACGTATCTGAACCAGTGTTTCAGTTTAAGTGGAGAGAATGTTAAAGCAATATCCTCAAAGGCCTCGATAAAGATAATCGCCACCACAGGTTATAGAGAAGATCCCACGAGTGCATCTGAAGTTTGTTCACAAAAACTTCCTTGAAAAATTAAATAAATAGATATAGGACAAGATTATTATATTCCAAGACATCTGGTATAATGAAAATTGAGTTATTAACAGGAACGTTTATGTATAGTGATATTCTACATCGAAATTGACCAAAATACCTTCGAAATCTAACTGGATTGCGTTAAGTTTTTTCGCGAAATGTGCAGAGTTTTTTATAAAAGAATCTATTTTTTTCTACTGCGAAACTTGTCCGAAAAATGTTCCGCTATGAGGTCTATCGGCCTATTGTGTTTGAGTGTAATCGGCGGGTCGCTTGTCAACTTTATTACGAAAAGAAAAATTACTTACTTCGGACCCTTGGGGCGTCTCAGCGGTGCTAGAGAATTGAAAAAAAAACCTTTCGAAGGGGCCTCGGTTGCGTAAATCTTTAATTATTTAAATATTATTCGAAAAATGTTTGCTGAAAATTTCGATAATTAATTTTGTTGATTTTTTTTTATCGAAAGGCACTTGCGATTTTGTCGAAAATTGTAAGCTCATGTGGCCCTATTTCCAAAAAACTTTTTGGCGGACAGATACTTCATTTAATTTGGTTATCGCTAAGTCTACAAAAAATACGTGATACAAGAAAAAATGAGGGATTTTTTAAAATTTTGTGGCATTTTTTGATACATTTTCATCAAAATCGCATACGTTTTGGTGTCATCTGTCTGTAACAAGATTGAAAGTATATGAAGCGAATGTTTTTGTGAGTAAATTTTCTTAATTTGCTAGTAATGATAAATAATATACAAAACTTATACGGATTATATTCAGGCCTTACGTCCCCCTCGGGATTAAAGGACATAAGTAGAAGTGGATACGAAACCAATTGCATACCCAACTTTAACGAACTAATTAACTATTATAAGTACATTTCCGTTCAAGTAATAATTCCCACGCAATTCCTATTATATAAAATAAACCTAATTCCAATCCCTAACCAAACTATATCCCTTAACAATCCTTTTCTGCTCACGAAAAAAGACTAAAGACTGCTGGACCACAACAGAAGAATGTACGCAACTAGAACACATCTTAATTTGTAACCACAGCACACTTTCAAAAGACGAAACCTGCCTTTATAAGCTGCTAACCACAACCAAGAACGAATGTCCACTAACCGACATCCAGTACAAGAAAACAACAAGTCGGTGTCTTATTGGAGAAGTTGGTAGAGTCGTGTTTCGGTCCCGGACAAAAATCGCCATTATCGATCTGTTTTACAGTTAGAACACGAAGAATCAAAGATTCCAAAGTAATAAATCTTCAAAATTGGGAAGCAGGACTGTCAAAGGAACAAGCATCATCATTATAGTTAAGAACTTAGTTAAGTTAACATATCTGTAACGTTCTCGACATAAATTGTTTTTTAAAAACATAATTTTCGGTCGCTGTCATTTAATTGGAAATTTTAATTATTCCATTTGGCGATACAATCACAAAAAGCAAATGCCAAAGAGAGTTGTACAAAGTCAAGGAAACCAGGATAGTCGTCATACCTTCATGTTCAACAGAAATCAATAACAAAGTATACGAAAAAGATATAAAGACTAAACTTCAACATGCTCTGCTAAGTTTTCGTATACCCATCAAGATAAACCAAATCAAAAACTATAACTCGAAGAATTAAATTTAGAAGAATTAATTAATCAAAGCACAGAAGATCTATCAACTGTTCATATTCACACATTAAATACACCTGAAATATCAGTGAACCATTGGGTTACTTCACTAACAATTATAGTATTAATAATTGTTATTATCCTGTCGTATGTAATAAGAAGAATTTGGAAGTGCAAGAAGCAGTCCCAAAGAGACCAAAATTCCCCAAACATTCAGATCAAACTTAGAGATCGAAAAACCAGTCAACCCTTGCTTTCCGAACTCAAGGAGGGAGAAGATATGTGACGCAGAGGTAAAGCACCCGGTCATAGACCCACGATGATCTTAAGCTGACATCATTCACGCTTGCAACCATAGTATATTGTTTACTCTGCACTTTTATACATATTATAGCAAATTATAAACCAATTATTATTCACTTGACCTTCGACCATTTGCATGTAGTTACTCTGTTAGTCAAATTATTGTAATTGCTTATTTTTCAAAAGTTATTTAACTCGCGAATATCCACATATTTCTTTTTTCTCATCATTGACAGAACTCCCTGGCAGTATTATGTAACTTTATTTATAGCATTTGCTTTTTATGATTATATAAGGTTACATATATTACTATATTATTATAATAATATAACAAATGGCAGTAGTGATGTCGATTCCGAGCAGAATATTGCCAATGGATTTTTCTGGTGCAAAACTAAAATTTCCAAATAATGAATATAACATTTCTGCTCCTTGCTGTTTTTAAACCCGTGTGTACTAGCGCACCCTTTTTATAATTTATAAACAATCCAGACTAGAATTTCTTGTGCAATTTTAGTGTTAAATATTGTTTCGTAGAATTGCTAATAAGTAGTGAAGGAGTAAATAAGTGATTATAAAAAGACCTCGTGATCGGACGTATTGTAAGAATGGTTTGCATAATTTAGTAAACACAAATGGTGGAGTACAGAAATCAGAGGGCATACAGGTAAATTCGTATAAGCAATCAAAAACAAATCTAAAATACTTTCTATGTCTCCCTTTTATGGGAACTAGGAAATATGCTTCTTTCATTTCTAATGATCACATATAAGAATCCCTAGAAATTTTAAAATGAGGTACATAAACCAATTATTTAACTTTCTGAGATTTAAAACAAACCTAAAAGTTCCGTTTTTTGGACTAAAACAAATCTGATTATCACATGGTATACATTTTTTAATTGCATCCTCTTATGGCTTTTTATTAATGGGAATAGAATAGCCCATCCAAGAAAATTGTATGAGTGACTACTGCTTCAGTTCTTTAATTCTACCCGTATAACGTTTTTTATTTGCACTGTTTTCTTGTGCAGTTGTTTGCCCTCTTTTTAAATTGGTTTCTTCGGTCCGACACCTGCTGTTTCCGAGTTCTAGGCATAAAATAATGAATGAATTTCAGAACTTGATAAAAACAAATTTTCTTGATATAGTACTATTATCTGAAACCTGGCTCTGTGGTGACGATAGCTCTGTTTCTTTTAATATTCCAAATTGTCAGTTATTTAGAAAAGACCGTCTGGGTCGAGGTGGGGCTGTAGCTGCCTATGTAAAATCATGTCTTAGTGTACAGGTGATATCCTTTGACTTTGCTATAAATCCGCATCTAAAATATCTAGTTTTGAAAATTAAAATCAAAAATAAAGTTTATGGATTTTGTGTTTTTTATGAATCACCTTGAGCAAACTTTAACACCATAACAGCCGACTTTGATAATGTATCCTCCTATATTTGTCCCATTGCTGAGGAAATATTCGATTTGGGAGACTTTAATATTGATTTGTTAAACTTAAATAATCCACTTGTCCCTCTTTTCGGAAATTATAATGTTACACAGATTATACAGGAACCAACGCGTGTTTTCCGATTTAAAAGCTCATTGCTGGATGCAATTTTTACAACCAACCCTGCACTAGTGGTTAAGCAAGGAGACTAATCTCGGCGGATCTGATTTCCGATCATAAACTCGTCAAGTATTCAAAGACCGTGTTATACTATATTTTATGAAAATATTATTGACAAAAAAATTCATATTTTGAATAACATTTTAGCAGATTTGTTTGACATTCATGCACCCATTCATGAATCGAAAATAACGAAACCTAAAGAACTTTGGTTAAACGAAAATATCAGAATACTTATGTCACTAAGAAACAGGGCACTTCTTAACTTTACTTTTAGACTAGCAGATATTAACAAAATTCTAAATAACATTAAAATGAATGCAAGCGGCATTGACGAAATTTCTCATCTGATGATAAAGTATTGCAGTCCGTTTATTGATAAATATGTCACTCATATAATAAATTGCTGTTTAGAAGTGAATTATTTGTCTAATCAATTGAAAATATCCATTGGTAAACCTATACCCAAAGTCCCCGACCCGACTGATTTTAACGAACTCCGTCTGATTAGTATATTCTTTATAATCAGATATACACCTACTGTATTTCCAATAATATTATACCAAACAGCCAGTGTGGATTCAGAAAAAAATTTAATACAACAGTTGCTTTAGCCAACGTTACTGATGACATTTTTCGCGCTTTCGACAAACAAATGCACACTCTGCTCGTACTTTTAGATTTTTCCAAGGCGTTAACCACCATTAATCACCGGCTTGTCGTATCTATATTAAAATTTTACGGCTATGACTTTAATTCATGCTGTCTTATTAGATCATATTTGCTTGAAAGATATATTCTGAACAGGTAGGATACTCTCGGGTGTTCCATAAGGGTCAATTTAGGATCTATTATTATTTCTAATTTACACTTCCGATATACCTAAATCACTACAATATTGTCTTTTACAAGCTTTTGCAGATGAGACCCAAATATATTTCTGCTTCAATGGCAATGATGCTTCTGAAGTGGAAAAGTTTGTGAACACAGACCTACTTACCTTAAATAATCTTTCTAAAAAACATAATTGAAAACTCAATCGAGCTAAATCGCATCTAGTGTTTGAAAATAAAAATAAAATAATATTAATATTTATATAGATGGCATTAAACTGAGGTTTGTGGACTCTGCTAGAAATTTGGGATTGGTTGTTGATACGGAACTTAGATTTAGAGAACAAGTTAAAAGAATGATTCAAAAGTCCTATGTTGCTTTATAGCTCCTTTATAATTATAGACATGTTTTCAACTTTAATTTGAGGAAAATGTTATGTGAGTCCCTCGTTTTATCTAATTTTAATTACGGTGATTTTATATATGGCTTTTCTTTGGATGGTAACTGTAAATACCGCATACAAAAAGTGCAAAATGGTTGTGTTCGGCTTATATTTGGAATGATGAAATTTGATTATATTTCCCTCATGTATCAGGTACTTAATTGGTTAAAGATGGATTAAAGGAGAATTCTTCATTTTTGTATTCTTTGTTTCAAAACAATTTAAGATAATGATTCACCTGCTTCTCTTAAAGAGAGAATAGTTTTTCGCCATAACGTTCATAATGTAAACGTGAGGTTTCCGCATAGACTTACAGTTCCTCGACATCAGAGTGCCATGTTTCAGCGTTCGTTTAGTTATAGTATTATAAAATGTTATAATGCTCTTCCTGCAGAGTTAAAAGTTTTAAACATAAATAAGATTCGGTCATGCAAAATGGTATTAAAAAATTATTTTTTAAACTTACAAAATAATGGTGATCTTTTTCCAAGTAGGTAGTTACTTTATTACAGTTTGTTTAAGAGCTAGTTATGGGCAGGTCTTAATTTTATTTAATTTATTTGTTTTTATATAAATGACCTCATGATTGTTTTTCCTATATTTTTGTATTCTTTTTCTCTCTGTTTGTAATGGTTTTTATTTTTGTTTTTGCTGTCTCTAATGATTTATTTATTTAAGTTCAAAAAAAATCTGCTTTTTTATTAGGTTGTAACTAATTTTAGCTTTAGGTAATTATTCACAGTGTATGTATGTGGTTCAGTAGAGTAGCTATTAAAGCTAGACTGCGCCACTTATGTATACTTCCACTTTTTTAATACGCATTATTGTTATTTTATGCCTATATCTTTTTTTGGAAATTTTTATTATTATTACTATATTATTGAGAGAATTTCTTCTAGCTGTTTTTTTGACATGAAAGTAATTTTTCTTAAACGTCACTCTAGGCCTTTTCACTAGTTCTTTTACATATTTGCAGCGGTCATTAAATCCGGTGCCAAATAGAACGTAATCATGCTCGCTCAATCATGCTACTTTTCTAAGTATTAAGTATAGTATCGTGTAATGTTATCGGATGAATTACCACAAAATATAAGGGAAAATATCGCACCGGTTTTAGTGGCGGCTGCTCAGTAGTTCTCTGAATCCTATTATTTGATATCTAAACACCGAAAATTCGAAATATTGCCCGCCCTAAGAATAAATTAATGTAAAGAAAATTATTACATTACCGGTAAAAACCCAAAAAGATTCTGTGACCGGATTTTTGCCCCGCAGACCAGATATTTAGACATCAAATTCTAGCATCAAACCCAATATCAACAACAGAATTGCAGATTTAGAATGAATAAAACATAATGTATTGCCATTACAGCTAATGTACCGGTTTAATACTTAAATACAAAATACAATCCCAAAGAGTTTTTGCATAAAAATGGTATTTTAATCTTCACATTTTTTAAATCTTTTTTTTTGGTATTTTTAACGCTTTGCATACCAAGTATTAAAAAAAATTCTTCCATATTGGCTTATAAAGAAACTGCTTAATTGACTTGGCACAAAATTCAATATTGAACATAACTAGCCGTTACTTGATGGAAATCCATTTTTACTAAGTAAACGAAAATCTTTGTTTAAAATTTGTACTTTATATATTTTACAAAAAATGAAACACATGACAATAGTTTCGCCAACACTGTGGCTTCATCAGATGTTGGATCTTAAATAAAAGTGTAACACGAACTATAGGTATTAAATACCTGAACCTGTTTTGCGAATATTATAGAGGTAAAATTCTCTGGATTTTCCGTTATAGCATAATAAAGATTTAACAATGGGGAACTATTAAGGTGCAATTGATGGTTGTAATGTGTTGTAATTTTCATGTTTGTTTATTTTCCATAATTTCTAGTAAATTAATCTTTTTATTTTTTTCTTTTGTTCTACATGTGAAATTTCTAAGTTCTCATCGAGTATGGTTTTCCTAAATTAAATGATTAGAGTAATTATCTTTATGCTTTCTGGAACTAAATTCATGCTCATTAATTCTTTTTATAAAGGTTCTGCCTGTTTGTCCAATATAAAAATTCTAACAGATTCCACAATTTAACTTGTAACCATCGGGTTGATTCTGTTTTTTTGGTTTTTGTCTTATTGTTTTTGATATATCTGCCAAAGATGTTGTTAGTACCAAAAGCAACAGTTGCTCCTTTATGTTTAAAAAAATTAGCAGCGTTTAATGTTATTTTTCAGGTATAAGTAAAAGTATGAAATTTAGTATTTTCTTTGAACTTCATGATAACCGTTATTAAACGATATTTGTTTTATAATCTTTAACTCTTTAGTATAACTTTTATTGCTTAGAGGTATGTTAATCAATCTATGAATGAAACTATAATATACTGATATTTTACGTGCAAAGGATGATCAGAAGTATTATGTGTGGTAATATCTGTATGAGATAGATTATGAAAATGTTGAAATTTGTGTTTATTATTCTTAATAGTTATTGTTAAGTCTAAGAAATTAATTTCCTTATTTTTTAATTCAACTGTAAAATTTGTATTTTTGTTTAGGTTATATATTAACTAAAATGTATTTTAATTATCTGACAGTACCAATAAAATATGCTAATATATCTTCAACATACCTATACAAATACATGCAATTTTAGTAGTCCATAAATATCTTGGCTAAAATTGGACATAAAGGGTTTTCCATTATTAAACCTTCCTTACTTATATAAGTACATAGTCTCGTTAAACACAACAGTTTTGATCCACACAGGTCGACAAAGCCTCTAAGACATCCTGTTTGTAAATTGGATTAACATTATTTCTTGGGATAAGTTCTTTAACTAATAGTATAACATCAGATGGCGTTAATTGCAATAGTTAAATTATTGATTTTAATTATTAACTCAAAGCTATTTTTTATACTGTAATTAGTTTAAAATTGCAATGTTTTATTAAAATGTTTATTAATCTATTAGAAAGAACTACTACTAGTGCTGAAATATAGTATATAACTGGTCTAATTGGCATATCATTTTTGTGTAACTTAATTAAAGAGTATAATTTAAGGACTTGAGATCTCATTAATAATATTAGATATTTCTCTTGTTCGGTAGAAATGCTAAGATCTTTAATCACATTTTTTACTATTCTGGAAAAGTTCTGTCGGATCAAAATTATTTTTTTCAAACTTATCGAAACTTGAAAATTTGAAAATTTTAGAAATATATTGATCTTTGTTCACAGCTTAATAGTTTTTCCTTTATCAGCTTTTGTGAAAATTATATTATGTATGTTACTTTTAATAATTATGAATTTTGCTATATTGCAATCATTAGGGCAATTACTCTTAATGTTATCGAATTTTTGAATAACTATTTTATTTGATAAAAGGAGTTTTTCAGTACTTTGTATGCTAATTCAAACTCAATAAAATAATAATTGTTCCCTATTGTGTTTACTATATTTTACATTAAGATTGTAACTAAAACCTTTCTTTAACAAATTAGATTCTTCTATAGTAAAATTTTCATCATAAAAATTAATAAATCTATGGCGGAATTTATGGTCTGAGAATACAACGTTTTCATTATTATTAATATTAATATAACCTTTATTACTTCTTAATGTGTTTAATTTACTTAGTTGCCCTAAAAACTTTTTATGAAAACACATTCTTCATCATCTCTTGTCTGCTTATCGAAAATGTCAAATTCAAAACTAGAGAACCTCTAGTTTCACTATGGATTACCTTGAGATAAACGTTGTAAATGCCTCTGTTATTGTGTTGATTTTTTCGGTCTTGACAAATTCACTTCCTTAATTCATAGTATTGAGGCGCTCTAGCTCACTGGATTTTGTTATCGGTTTTTAATTTTATGTACCTATCTTGGAACAACACTAAACTTTAAGCATTGATTGAAAAACCAAATGTTTTGTGTACACATCCTTGATTTAAGCAGAAGCTTAAAATACCCCCAAGGCTAAAAAGTTCGTCGAGCTTATAGCAAATATTGAATAAAAGTAGCCGTTACTTGATGGAAATCCATTTTAACTAAGTAAACGAAAACACTTTTTTAAAATCTTCACTTAATCTGTTTTGCCAAAAAGGTCAGAGAAAAGTATAAACATACTTCAGGTGGTGGTATCCAAGTCATGGGGTGCCGACCAAAGGACAGCTTTAATGTTTTATAAAGCATTTACTAGATCCATACTTGACAACGGTTGGTTTTATATATCTCTGCAACGAAACAACGACTTAATATAGTAGACTATGTTCAATTTAGGGCCCCCAGACTTATACTGGGAGCCATGCGCTCGACTCCTACACAAGCTCTTCTAGCGGAATGTAATATCCTGACCGAAAAATCTGTAATTAGAAATATGAGAATTAGAAACAATGCTCTGATTGATAAAATTTAAAAATTAAGTATTTCTAATCTCACCTTATCATTTTGGTCAAATAAAAATGGTCCACCATTAGCCGAGTATAGTTATAGTATGGTTCCTTTTACATGTAGGTCGTAAAAAACTTAATTTACAAGAAAGTATGAAAATAAAGAAACTTACAATAAAAACACATTTTACGATTAATTGGACATAATTAGTTCCCCATTGTTAAATCTTTTTTAAGCTATAACGGAAAACCCAGAACATTTTACCTGTATAATATCCGCAAAACGGGTTCAGATATGTAATACCTAGAGTTTGTGTTACACTTTTCTTTAAAATCTAACACCTGATGAAGTCACAGTGCTGGCGAAACAATTGTCATGCGTTTCATTTTTGTAAAACAAGTTAAGTAGAAAAATGAGTAGTTATATAGATGGGCCAATCCAGTGACGGAACATAATTGCGGCCTAACCAATTGTTTAAAAAATCATTATAAAAAACTTTAATTTCAATTAACTTTAAGTTTTCCATTAGTAGCAACTGTGGCAAAGAATTAGGGAAATTAAGGTGCAAATCCAATTTAGAGAAACAAAACCGTTATCAGTTTTCCTCTATAAAAATTCCGTCCATTATCTTAAACTTGAATTTTTAAATTTAAAAATATCTAAAGAAAAAAAATAAATTAAGAGAGAAAAAGAAAAATGGAAAACAAAGTAGTTAAAAACATGTAGGAAAAAAACTGTATCCGGAACATCTGTCTTTATGAATTATTCGTTTTATTGGAGATAGTAAGGAATGATCTATTTATTCCTGTACGTAGTTACTCAGTAAAATTTTCCTTTTTGAAAGAAAGAATTCAATATGCGAGAACTTCCGTGTTAATGGGCAAAATCAAACGCCTATTACAAAAAAATAAGAATTATAAAAATAATATGTAAAAACTACCAAATATTGGTAATGTTTACGCTGATTACTGACAACAAATATTGAACACTTGTATACTTTGAAAACTGCTTTATTTCTTTAAATACTACGTAACACTTGAAACGACGCATCAGTTGCCGGCCATATCTTATTAGAGAGAGGGAGTTATATTTTATTTTTATTTAGTAAGTAAATTTTAGATTAGTTGCCGGTTCTAACTGAATTTCATAAAAAATATAAAAAGTTATTTGTTACAATTTACAAATAAGGCAAAATTGACCTTAACATTCCGGCCGCCTTGAAATATTATTTTCAAAATTGCTCACTTTAGTAATTTTCGCCTTCAAAGGGCAAAGGACACAATTTGGACAAGGGACGCTTGTAAATACCTTCGTTAAACTTAATTGTTGCAACACGCACAACACCGTCACAACCTGTATGCAGTTCTTGAATCCTTCCGATCGGCCACTTCATTGGAGGGGTTGTATCGTCGCTTACTAATACAACTGAACCAATTTTGATAGCACAATTTTCAGGTTGCTTCCATTTATTCCTGACATGTAGCTCACTCAGGTATTCTTGATGCCATCTCTTCCAGAAATGCTGTATGAT
Source organism: Kuschelorhynchus macadamiae (assembly GCA_030620095.1). Lineage (NCBI taxonomy): Eukaryota > Metazoa > Arthropoda > Insecta > Coleoptera > Curculionidae > Kuschelorhynchus > Kuschelorhynchus macadamiae. The sequence goes on from JAUTXW010004836.1 coordinate 677,414, forward strand.
TTGCTGTATTGATAACGTTTAAGTCGATTCTCGGGAACATCCAGATAACATTTTTCTGGGAGTGCAGATAAATTTCTTCCGGTCAAGAAATGAGCTGGCGTGAGGGGATTAAGTTGATCAGGAGATAGAGAAAGTGGACAAATAGGACCTGAATTGAATATTCCCTCAATTTGAACGCGGAGTGTGGTAAATTCTTCATAACAGAGATACGCTTCTCCAACGATTCGCTTAAAATGAAATTTGAAGCTTTTCACCCCAGCTTCCCAATACCCCCAAAGTTTGGAGCGCGAGCAGGAATGAAATGCCACGCGATACCTTGTTCTGAAAAGAAATAATGAAAATATTCCTCTTTAGCCTGTACACAAACAAATTCATACAGTTGTTTCGGCTCACGGTCTGCTCCAACAAAAGTTTTACCGTTATCACTGTATATATTTGCAGGCTTGCCTCGACGACCGATAAATCACTTAAAGGCTGCCAAAAAACAAGGCGTTGTGAGATCAGAAACAACTTCAAGATGAATTGCCTTTGTGGCAAGGCAAATAAAAATACACACATACTTATGTAGTGTGTATTTTTTGTAGAGCGATCCTTTAGCATAAAAGGACCCGCAAAGGCACAACCTGTATTTATAAAAGGTAAGTACCGATTTACCCTGGATTCTGGAAGTTCACCCATAATATATTTACTTGTTTTCGGGTTAACCTTAAAACATGTTACGCAGTTTTGAACGACCTTTCGAACTTGACTTCTCCCTGAAACGGGCCAATATTTTTCCCGAATTGCTGACAATAAAAGTGTAGGTCCACAATGCAACAACCTTTTATGTTCGCCAATTAAAATAAGACGTTAGTTTATGACTTTTTGGTAATATTATCGGGTGCCTTTTGTCAAAATCGTGATTTGATTTTTGCAACCTACCTCCTACTCTTATTATTTTATTAATCATAAATGGATTTAAAGCTAACAAAGTAGATTTTTTTACTTAAAGGTAAGTTGGCACTTAATCTTTGATATTCAATGGAAAAAACTTCCATTTGTGCTAATTTAATTAATTCAATCATAGCGATTTCTAATTTATCGATCGATAATAAACCTACTCTTTTTTCTACTTGGTTTTTCTTATGTCGAATATTCCATAGAAAACGAAGACAATAACCGAAAACTCTTTTAAGTTTCCTTATACTCGAATATCTAGAAAATATATCAAAATTTTCAAATACTGTCATTGTAACAATGTTCCGATATGTCAGAGTTATTATTACACAACGGGTTCGGTTTAAAAGTGCTATCACAAAGCCACTCTGGTCCTGACCACCAAAGTTTATTCCCAATTAAATGATTCACCGAACAACCTCGTGAAATTAAATCCGCAGGATTACTTTCAGATCTTACGTGGTACCAGTCGCTGACATCGGTAAGTTGCTGTATTTCACTCACACGATTGGCCACGAAAGTTTTCTACTTATTGGGAGGCGCTTGTATCCAAGCAAGTGTAATTTGCGAATCTGACTAAAAGAAAAGTTTGTCAAATTTAATATTCATATACTGAATTACCCTGTGTGCCAAATTGGCAAGTAACAGTGCAGCACTTAGTTCTAGTCTGGGTAAAGTTATTTGCTTGATAGGCGCAACTCGAGATTTCGAACAAAGCAACGTTGTACTACATTTGCCGTTTTCATCAATGCACCTGATATAGATGCAACAACCATATGCCCGTTCACTTGCATCCCCGAAACCATGCAACTCTATAGTTTTATAATTTGATGAAATTACCTTTCTAGAAATATTTATAAAATTTACATCTGGTAAACTATTTTTAAATATTAGCCAATTAGATTTGATGTCATCAGGCACATCATCCTCCCATCCTATTTTGGCCTCCCAGAGACTTTGAATCAAAAGTTTTGCAACAACTATGTTAGGACTGATGTGCCCCAAAGAATCATAGATCTGAGAAATCATTGACAGAATACTACGCTTTGTGATAATTTGGGATTGGGAAGTATTTATGTTTACACAAAACTGGATGTTATCTAAACATGCATTCCAAAAAAATCCTAAGGTTTTATTTGGCTCATTATCGCCAATTTGCACAATATTTGAATCAAGCTGTTCATTTAGCCTAAACTTTTCACACAATTGTGTTTTATTGCACAACCACTTTCTCAGCTCTAGACCTGCACGCGATAAAATACTAGAAACTTCAGATTGTAATTTTAATAACTGCTCCTCCGTGTGAGCACCTTCTAAATAATCGTCCATATAAAATGACGTGCTTATAGAAGAACTAGCCTCCGGATAGGCTTCGCTATTTTCTATCGCTAATTGTGTCAAACATCGCACCGCAAGGTACCGCGCGGATGTTGTCCCGTAAGATACGGTATTAAGTTGAAATATTTTAAGTTCATCTAACGGCTTCGAACTCCAAAATATACGCTGAAAACATTTTTGATTTTCGTCAACTAATATCATACGATACATTTTGGAGATGTCTGCAGTCATGACGTACTCGTGTTTTCTAAATCGTAAAACAATAGCTAATAATTCGTCTTGTATTGTAGGTCCTTTGTTTTGGACATCATTTAACGAAAGTCCGGTATCTGTCGTCATAGAGGCGTTAAATACAACTCGCACCTTTGTCGTCGTGCTATCCTCACGTATCACCGCATGATGAGGCATATAATAAGATACACCCGCATTTTCATTCTCATCTTTCACCTCTGTCATGACCTATTTCTAAATACTCATTCATAAATTTCACGTACTCCTTTCTTAAATCCAATTTTTTGTCTAATCTCGATTCTTGCGCATAAAAACATTGTAAAGCTTTTTCTTTAGACCGTCCTAGCTTATTAATATTATCTTTAAACGGTATAGATAGATACAACAAATTTTTCGTGTTCGTTTCGCTTAAAAGTTTCAATGAAATGTTTTTCACAAAAAGTTTCACTAACTCTTAATATTTTATTTGATTGTATCTCTTCGTTTTCCCGAAAACGGGTAAGAGCCTTGTCTAATGACAAGCAGCACGAAATATCATTATAATTTTCTGATGTAAACGTAGTCATATTTAATTGTACTCCATACTACCCAACCTAGACAGGTCTCTTGTAAAAACACTTGCGAATTCTCAACACGATATTTTCCACTACATAGCAAGTCCCAGAAAATAGAAGAACCGATTAGTAAGTCAATAGATCCCATTTCGTTATACTTAATATCCGCTAACTTGATTCCTCGAGGAATTTTTAAATGTTTACTATTAAATGACACTGTAGACAACTTCTCAGTTATGTTTGCCATGACTAAACAATCAATGGTTGTATTATAAAGTTCATCACAAGAATAAATTTTAACCCTAGTTTTATTTTTTATCTTGGACACTGCATTGCCTACACCTGACACACGAAAATTGCCATAATTTAGCTTAAGCCCTAAAAGCTTAGACAATCGCTCGGTTATAAAATTACTTTGCGCGCCGCTATCTAGTAACGCTCGACATTCATGCATAGTTCCCAATGTATCCTTAATTTTAATAATTGCCGTAGATAAAATCACTTGACTACTCGTAAATGTGCTACTATAGACATCCTTATTCTCATAAGTACCATTGCCATCACTAGAAATTATATTATACGCATCGCTTGTAACCATACAATTCTCATTGCTCGCATTAGGCGATCTAAACCACGTGACCTGTCAAATCAAATATGGCCGGCTTAGGACATACATTTGCCAGCTGATGTTTATTTTCTTATGAAAGTTCAGGGTTATAACAGCAGTTGTGTCTCGATATTATTGCTTAATTTATATATTTTAAAGTGATTTAGTTATTAAGTGGTTTAAGAAAGGCCACTAATATATTCATAGGTACCTGTTTATGATTTGGAATGTTTTACGGCCTAGAAAGGTCGATTGCGTTTAGCTACCTGGCTACCTGTACCTGGTCATGAAATTAGTTGATATTGGGAGCAAGCAGATGTACTTTTAGTTTAGTTCGTGTTAATTAAGAAGAGTGATAAGTGCACATTTAAAAGACTTTCTTAGTGACCTAGTAGATAAAGTGATAAAAAATTAACATGGATTTACCACAGTCTGAAAAGAGTGACTACCTTGTCCAGCTAGAGAGTGAAAAACCTGACGTTGCTCAAAGGTATAAGAACAAGATTCGTCTTATAAATTCCATTGATCCTTTTAAAATCATGGATGAAGACCTTGATAAAGACTTTGCATCCCTACCAGATGTTCAAGCCTTTGATGTAATGACGTATTTAGTGCTAACTCATAGTTTTTACACAAAAGAGCAAATGAAAGCTTATAAAAGTCTCAGTGGCTACAAGTATTTTGAGGCTGGTTTTGTTCATCTGCGTGGCATGAAAAAGGTCAATGAGCTTTCCGTTATACTTGCAAAGGTTCGACATAGTCAGCGTGCTAGGGAACCCCCTCTAAATGTGTGGGTCCTGACACAAGATAATGGAAGTATTAACACTGGCCACTGTACTTGTATGGCTGGTTTATCTGAAGTCTGTAGCCATGTTGCTGCTGTTCTATATGCAACAGAATATATTTACAACTCGCTTACTTCTACTTCATTGACTGATATGTTAGCTCAGTGGGTTGCTCCTTCTACAAAAGATGTACCCATTGTAAGATTATGTGACCTTAAGCTCAAAACAAAAAAGCTAAAACAGTTGTCTCAGACTCTTCAAGTTTATTTAGTCCGATACCTGCCATTGAAGGCGAAGAACTTATTGAACTGTTGACAGCTTGTGAAAATGTTGGCGACGAAACAGCTCTTGCAAGAGTTATTGAACCTTTTGCATCAAGAATAGGATCAAGTATTTGTCAACCAAAACTTAAAGTGATTTATAATATTTACCAGGAGTATTATGAGTCACTCTCTTATCAGCAGTTGTGCTCAATTGGAGAGAAAATTGGCCAGTCATTATCTTTTGATGATTGCCAAAAGATCTGTAAAGCCACAGTTAAGCAAACTCATTCCGAAGAATGGTTTAGGCAAAGAACTGGACGCATCACTGGTTCAAATTTTAAAAGAGCATGCAGGACATCACTTTCAAAACCATCTCTGTCATTAATTAAGAGTGTTTGTTATCCTCTAAAGTTTCTGTTCAAAACCAAAGCAACTCAGTGGGGAACAAACAATGAAAAGCTTGCTCTTCAAAATTATTTATCGTCAAATACACTTGAACACGTAAATTTAAAACTTGAAAATTGTGGTTTATTACTCAATCCAGCCTTCCCATCGTTTGGAGCTACCCCAGATAGTTTAGTGTCATGCGATTGTTGTGCAGAAGGTTGTATAGAAGTCAAGTGCCCAAAAATTCTTAAAAATATGGAATGGTCAAAATACATAAACTCTAAGAACTCGTGTCTAATATATGATGGTGATGACTTTGCTTTAAACCGAGATCATTCGTATTATTATCAAGTTCAGATACAGTTGAAACTATCTGGTCTAAAGTACTGTGATTTTATAGTTTGGTCTCCAAAGAAATTCTTCCAAAAAAGAATATATTTGGATGAAGATTTTTGGAGTGTCGAATTTCCAAAAGCCCTGGATTTTCATAAAAACATAATTATTCCTGAACTCCTAGGAAAATATTTTACGCTAGGAAGGCACATGGCACAGACTTGGTGTACATGTAATCAACTCGAAGAAGATCGTCCAATGATCCAATGTGAAAACGATAATTGTAGTATCCAGTGGTTTCATTTAGGATATGTTGGTCTCTCAGAGGTTCCAGAAACTTTGTGGACATGCGTTCAATGCAGTGAAGAAGTTCCTGGAACTTTATCAGCTGCCGTATAGATTGTATATTAAAAAATATTTGACCATAAAGTTTTTGTTTGGTTCTAATTTTAGTGTGTATATATTTTTTTATCAGTTCTCTGACGTTTCTGCATGTATCTTGACATATTTTTAAAACTTTTTATTATATTTTAATTATTGTAAATGTTATACTATTTGAAAGGATAAAAAAAAGCAAACCATAATTTTATTGCCACTTTTCTGCTCTGTAAGTTGGTCTAATCAGATTTTGAATACGATGTTTCGTCTTTCGAGACCCACCATTCACTTTATTTTTTAAAATATGGATTTTTTATTTCATTTTTGGAAAGCTTTCAACTTCCCTAAACCAACAATGTACCACACTTATAAAGTAATTTATTTTTTCATTATGACTTCAGTTAATTATTGTTTTCCATCTCTACCTTATTGCTAAGGTTTAGGGGGTCGATCGCTTTAAAGAATGAAATAAAAGATCAAGGGCTTTATTTAAAAAAATTAAATTGCTATTGTGATGTCTTGTAGAGCAGAAAAAGTTGCATTAAAAATATTATTTTGGTTTTTTAAAATCTTTTTAAATAAAGTCAGTTATTTTTTCTAATTTAACCTACACATTTCTTCTGATTTTTAATTTTTAGTTAGTCTTTGTAATTAGCTCTAAGTTTCTTGTATATGATGCTAAATCATTCAATTGTCATGTTTACTATGTGATGTAAAATTTTTTGATGAAAGTTTTGACGAGATCCATGTAGAATGTATTCTTATCCTGGACGTGTATGTTTATTTTCATTTGTATTTTTATGTATTGACAAAGATTTTCTATTATACGAACCTTATTGTACGTCAAAATGTTTTTTTTTCAAATATGCTTTGCGACTAATGTAATGCCATTTTTGGATTTATTATAAAACCATTTTGTTTTGGGTATGGTAACTCTATTTTTTAATCTTTTTTATTTCTAGATAAGTATGCAATGTATTATGGTTTTGGTTTATATTATATCGTAGATTACTTGAACTTTTGTCCAATTATTGTATTATGTGTACTTTTTAATTTAATAAATAAAAGTTTTATCATTATTATATATATTTTTTAATAAAAATAAAATGTATTTTTTAATTGATTTTTTTTTCTTTTAATCCCCTTAGTTAAAGAAGTAGACTACGCAAATAGCATAAAAAATATGAAAAAAAAAAATTGTAGAAATTCTATAATAGAAGTGAAAAATAAGACGTTTCTCAATAGTTTATAATTCTTAAATATTTAAAGAGAGTTCTTTAAACTATTTTAATCTTTTTTCAAGTACCTACATAATAGGTTAGTTAGTTTATGCTTTATGTGTTAAAAATTTAAATTTTTTAAATAAAAATTAAAGTACAAATTTATTTTAACAAAATCTTTTGGCTTTTTCACGTGTTATGTGATTTAAAAGAAATAAAACTCGTAAAAGTTAATCATATACAGTTATTTTTATTAAAGTAGGTTTTTTACAAATTAACTATTGGGGGATTTAAATTGATCAGGGCACAACACACTACCATCACTTTATCTAGGATTGGGTCATCATCTCCAACACACAAAAAAGTTATTGGCATTTCATCTGCTAATATACGAAATTTTTGTCTAATGTAGCCAATCACTCTTTCCACATGTATTCTCACGTGAGCAATTGCTCTGGTCTCTTCAATTTCATAAGGATGCAGTTGGTTCTGTCCTTTTGTGAAAGCGGGGGTCTTTATATTGGCATTTAGCAAATTGACATAATCTTTTACAAGGAATCCTCTGTCAGCCAGAATCAAGTCACCTAAAAAGTAAAACAATATTTAGTTTGTTTAGAAGTAAAAAAAACTATCTATTGCTAACTTATACAAGTAGAGCGATGCTTTACGAGAGTCAAAATATTAGATAGCTACTAGAAAAATAACAATATAGTAGGTACTAAAAACACACTATCCCGAGCACAGTTCTGTTAATGACTATTTATACCTGTTAATAGAAATTCAGAACTATGCCTTAGAAAGACAAAAATGATTTTGCTCAATTGTCGATTGCATTCTGCAACTTAAAATTAGAAGGTTCTTGCAAATTTATTTATATATTTATATATTTTTATTTTCATACATAATACCACAAGAGAAAAAAATTTCGACTGATTTTGCGAATAACATTTTTGACAAAATAACAAGCCGCCAGGCCATTGATTACATCAAAAATTTCTTGAGCGAAATTACCAAAAGGCAACAAATTTGAACCAGAATGATTTTGCCTACAGAATGTTTTCTCGAGTGGTATTTGGCATGACTATTTTTACGAGAGTAGAAATTAACAACTTCAATCAAATTCATTCAACAGCTCTTTCTTTTGCAAGGGAAGCTGATAAGTTGCCTTTTATTCCATTTATCTACTTATTTCGATGTATTTTTTTTTTGGTATTTATAAATCTTTATTTTGGAATAATAAATGTGTTTATTATTATTATTAAAAGAAACAGAATAAAGATTAATAGGCGTGTTAAAAAAAATGTCTTGGCAATACCATATCTATGATGTTGGTTTTGTCAAAGTAGAAATATTTTAAGGGACTACAGATTTTATTGCTGGTGTAATACACTCTAGTGAAATTATCATAAAAAACATTGTAGGTATAAGTCAAGGTAAACAATAAACATAAAGCAATAAGCAAATACAATGATGTTCATATTACCTGAACCAATTTTGTCCAAAAATTTTGAATTCATCGTTACATGCTTGTCGGAGGCACGTCCACCCCAAGCTTCACTAATAAAACAAATAGTTCCTTGTGGTGTTATTCCTATCAAATATTTGAGGGTGTACGAATGTTTATAATTTGACCAACATTGTGCTGCCTTTTGTAGATTGCTTGGTTTTTCAATATACAACTCAAAACAGTCAATAATGACTGTCACTTTTGTCCCAAAACTTTCTTTAAAACACGAAGGGGTAGTTTTCTGTAAAACGTCTCTTTCTGGCCACACAATACACTTTTGAAATCGTGAATACAGCACATTTATAACCGATCGGAAATATGTTGATGCTGTGCTCGGGTGAATATTAAATCTAAACCCGAGGTCTCTAAAATCCAGATTTAGCCTCAGTTTAAATAATGTCAACAAAATTTGATTTGATGCGTCCAAGAGTGTATTACTATGAACAGTAATGAATGGTTCACAACACTTCACTATTAGGTCAAGTTTCTTGAATGAATTAAAGCCTGTATAGTATTTTGTTTTTTTGTCATCGTTCATCAGTGATCTATACGTAATCTCAGAAGAACAAGTATGTCCCAGAGGTCGCCCCGAACTTAGTGAAACAACCATGTCTGAAAACTCAGTTGCTGAAATGTCCGTTTGACAACTTTTATTATTTTTAAATGCATCTGGAGCATTTTGATCCTCCTCAACAGGAGTTATAGCTGAAGTTGAAGCTGGGGAAGGGGAACTCTGTTCAAATTTTGAATCAGCTAGTTTTGCTCTCTTTACAGCTCTACCATAGCGATCTTGAGCGCCAGTCGAAGGCTTATTTGATACTTCATATCCCATATGGAGTGATGGGACCCAATCTGGATTTTGGATGTCAGACAGGTTGGATGGTCTTCCTGAAACCAAAGATTTAGTAAGATTTATTTCAGTACTTCAATAATAGTGTCTTTCCTTTTACAAGAAATCTTAGCTAATCCTATTTAGCCAGAAAAAGAAGGTATAATGATATTTGACAATTAGACAAACATGTACAGATTAAATTAACTTAGCTTAGCCAACATTTCCTCTAAAAGGATAACCACTAATATCTTAGAATAAAACAAATTTGGCAAAATCAAACAGACAGCATTTTTTTTTGTTTTAGTGCACCTAATGTTTTTGCTACTTACCACTCAAGAAATGTTTGCTGCAAACTGATGCATATTTTAATTTAGTTTCAGTCCAATCCTCCCTTTTTATAGCTGATAACCATTTGTGTCGTCTATCTTTTGAAAGTTTGTTCAGGTCTGGTTTGTGTGGAAAATGTAATTCCGCTGGAATACGGAATAATCCTACTTTATCGCGATCACCCCTACTTCCACACTTCACAACACAGCAAAACGAAGGCATATTTAAGTCTCTATTAGAAAAATCTAACTTAAATTACGAAATATATTGGATAATTAGCTTCTCTCTAATGCAAACCATACGGTAAACAAAACTTTGTTTGTCCTAAGGCGGCCATATTGGATTTTGTTTGATAGCTTCTTAGATTGCCTTATTGTCAACCAACTCATTACCAGATATATCGCCTGAAATTATTTTATCATTTGCCTCATTACAAGAAATAAAGGTGGCAACGCCGCTAACATGTGCTCCAGATTCCTGTGTTGGTTCACTATTTCGCCGCGGCTGCGTGGCGGTCGTCCGCTCCGTTTCAGAGCCAGCCTTTGGTATAGTCGCGGCATGAAGAATAGGATTATGACGTTTTCCACATTTTTTACACCCCGAATGTAAACAGTTATCAACGCTATGTCACCGCCTTAAACAGTTGTAACACAACCTTAGTTTACGGACCTCAGAAAAAACAGCTTATACCATTTTTTTGTAAATTACTATACGCATTGAAATTATATTGTTGATTCCCTGGGAAACCTTTTTCTGGCGGCTTACCCTTATCTTGTGGTTTGGAATAGGATTTATTTGTCACTTCTAATTTTTCTAAAAGTTCACATCTTTGTTTTAAAAATCTATTGAGATCGTCCATTGTAGGAAGATTATTACTACATTCAAATAATTCCCATTCCTTTCTTGTTAACCTATCCATTTTTGTACAAAAAAGATAAATTAACAATCTGTCCCATTTTTCTACTTCCTCACCCAAGGTTTTGAGAGCACGAATGTGTTTTGTCATTGAATCGAAAAATGTTCTGAGGTTCGTATGACTTTCCATTTGCAGGGTATTCAAATAGAGACTTAATGTGACTATGGATTAATAAAGCCTTTCGTTCAAACCTATCGTGTAATAATTGCCACGCTTTGTTATAGTTAGATTCCGATACTTGAATAGATTCGATTAGATTAAATACGTCATTCTTTAAAGAGGACCGTAAGTAGTAAAACTTCTGCACATCAGATAATCCTTTATTGTCATGAATTAAAGCCTTAAAACCATCCCTAAACTCAACCTATCCGTCATAGCGACCAGTAAACGTAGGAAGCTTTAAAGCAGGCAATTGAACTATTTTTTCGTCTACTTCGAGACAATCCCGAACTAGAATTATTACTCATTGCAGGAAGATTTCGTAAACTGAAAAAAACATCAATTGTACTTTTTATTGCTCCAATAAGCTTATAAAATAAATTCTCGAAATTAAATCTGTCCTGCTCTTGCTCCTGAAACTTACCTTCTTCGTCTAACTTATTTTAGATTATATTTTGAATGTCATTAAAATCATCAATCAATTGTTGCAATTTACATAGTCTAAATTCTAATTCCGCGAGTATACTGCCATTCAAGTCGTCCATTTTAACTTGGTTAAAATAGGAATTATGCCGTGTTAAACTAGCTTTAATTGTACCGCGTGTCTGACTAATTCTTTTAATTCTATTTTTAACTCGTCCATTGTACTTGCACAAATTGAGAAAATAATCAAAGGAGAATGGAAAACAAATTGTAACAGTTAAACATTTGGAATAAATGAAGGAAACTCACCCTTATTGGTCTTTGTTCTTCTGCCGGTAACTTGCGTTTTTTGAGTTACACTCGCTCGTTTTATTGAAACTATCCGTCTCGATTGGACCATATGTTTACGCTTTTTACTGACAACAAATATTGAACACTTGTATACTTTGAAAACTGCTTTATTTCTTTAAATACTATGTGACACTTGAAACGACTCATCAGTTGCCGGCCATATCTTATTAGAGAGAGGGAGTTATATTTTATTTTTATTTAGGAAGTAAATTTTAGCTTAGTTGCCGGTTCTAACTGAATTTCATAAAAAATATAAAAAGTTATTTGATACAATTTACAAATAAGGCAAAATTGGCCCGGTGGTAACATCAAAATCCAATAATTAAGAAAGTGTTGTTTGTTCTAAGATGATAGGTATAAAAGCGAGATGTTTTAACAGATATTCTGCGTCTGCCCTAATACAGATTTAGAGATATAGTTCTTTTTTAACTAAATGAATATCATGATTCGATTTTTCGCTATTTTAGGGCTTATACTTTAAATGAGATAAAATTTACGATTAGGCTTCATTAATTTGCACTAAAACACATTCGGACATCCCCAAAATGCAAAGTTCTCAAAAAATTGTATAGCGCATGCTCCAACTTTTCTACTTTATATGTTAAAGTATCACATCATTTTCGATGAAGTTGAGATCTTTAATTACAGTTTTTTAGCTGTGGTAACCGCATTTCACCTTAGCTCAAAATTTCTCCAGTATTTATATTTAGATATAGGAAATATATGCCTGGATTTTAATTAAGTTATGCAAACCGATGCTTCACTTTATCACAATTCACGTTAGTTCTTTCTTGAACGCGAATAGGTATGTGACTTTAATTATCTTATCATCTTATAACAGCTGACTGTTTGTTATTAATTGACTAAAACTGCTAGTTTACAGTACCGAAAGAAAACAAGTAGCGGTCTTTAAGAAGATCATGTTCTTTGAAGAAAAGAAAACTATAAAATGGTTTTAGGATAATTAAGAAATAAACAAATTATGTACTCAAGTGAAGACTTAAAAAGCAAAAAAAAATGTACAACGTACAATATATTTAAAACTTGCAGCAAATACTCAAGTAGAACCCCTTCTTAAGCTGATCACTACATATTCGAGGTCATAATTATAAAATATTATTTAATGCTTAATACCATTTTTTAAAATTGGCCTAATTTTTCTAAAAAAACATTAGATTTAAGATGTTACGTGCCTCTAAATGGCTACAAAAGAACTCAACTTATCATACTTCGATTTGGAAACTGTATTTGGATATTTTTGGCTCAACACACTATGATGAACAGAGCAGCAGTAATCTTGTAGAAGTCAATAAATAGAGGTATCATCTGACATATATTGCTATTGCAAAATATCCAGATATTTCGGACCACATAGGGACCTTTCTATAAAAAATAAGCGATCATTAGTTCACAAATTCTTACTCTATCCTGGAAATAATGTCATTCGTGGAGATAAGTCTATTTGGGTAGACTATGACAAATTACTTAGGAGGATATCGGAGTCGCGTGGCCGTTTCAGTGTCTTACTAACTGACAAAGAAAATAATGTCCCGACTAAAAGTTAGTTAGATGTTTTTCTGTTTCAAAAGAGATTATTTTTTTGTTTACTGGAAAATTGCAGACTTTCGGTTTTTCTGCTCCGAAATTTGTATTTGGTTGAACATCCGGCGCGTTCTCTAAACTAATGGGGTTTCTACCGTAACCCACCTCGTACACTGAAGACATCATGTATCAGTACATCCTGTATCACACTAGTTGTTGCGCAAGTTAATTGAATAACTAATTTTGTCTAGTGATTTATTAAACATTTTAATAAGCCGCCATATTGTTCTGCCAAAACAACATCAGTCAGAACGACAAACCGGACAGACGGAAATGCAACAGTATTTTTCTCACAGGGTGATTTTTTCATGAGTCAATGGATAAAAGTAAAAACAAAAACTAAATAAAAGCTTTGTTTGTTTGTATTAAATTAAAATACGAATAAGGATTGGATTTAAAGCGAACATTTCTTTGGGAAGACTTGATTCTCTAAAAAAATTTAGAATAAAGACATGCGCTGCTGGAAAATTTGGGAACAAATAGTGACTATATTTATGAAAAAGCTGAAATGCTGAGCTTACTGGGAAATAAGATTCTACTTCAAGGTATAAAAAGAAACATTTTGATCGTGAGCAGAATTTCTTGAAATTTTGTCAGAATTTGCAGTGCAAATCAATGAAAAATAGTAATAACTTCTAACGTAGTTAACTTATTACCTTAAAATGAAGAAAAATCAAATAATCCGTATTAGTTTCGTTGGAGAAAATTTTATCAAACATTTTTGTTGGCGCATGCGTAAAACGACGATTGAAACAGCGTACATTCTTCGGCCTTGTCGAAGGAACACACAATAATTTTTAATATTTATTATACTATTATATATTTATTTACATAATTTGTAAAGGTGCCTAAAAGAAAAAAATAGTATTTCATGTTTTGTAACGTAGTTTTTTGATAGAATTGACGGCGAGGGTTCGGTTGAAAACTGACAAACGGATTATGTTACGTCTACGAAATTTTTCATAAAGATGTTGTGCTATGAGGTCAATCGGTCTATTGTTTTTAAGTGCGATCGGTAGGTCGCATGTCAAAGGATATAAAGATTTTCATCAAAATCGTATACGTTTTGGTGTCATCTGTCTGTAACAAGTTTGAAAGTATATAAGGCCACTTTCTTATGTTTCTGTCGGAACATTTTCCGTATTTGCTAGTAATTTGCGAAACCCGTCTAGATCGGACTGGAAGCATGAAATTCAGATTTTTTTACGAATCCTATTAACTTGTAGCACAGATTTATAAATAGTTTTCCATAAATTCTCATTATAAATACATTTCAAGATTTTACACTGCTTCTATAGAATGACTTTTTCATAATCCCCTACTCGTCAGCTATATGAAAATAAGGGTTACGTAAATTTTCAAGCCATCTGATTTTTTTTGTTTATCTCTCTTGGAGCTTGTATAAGAAATGAGTACTCTCAGAACAAATAAAGAATAGTCGATCCCACCCATTCATAAGTAAAAAAATGAAACGAGAAAAATCATATCGTCGCATAGGCATTTAAAAACTACTTATAAAACTGAAATTTTGCCCAAAAATCAAGTTTTACGTAGAATGAACTAGTAAAATTTTGGTACAAATCCTAGGTGGCTAAATGAAATCGCGGCCTAGTGAATTGAAAAAAATTATTACTAAAAAACTATTTATCTATATTACCTGAAATTTCGCAAAAAAAATATTACTGAGAAACCAACTGCTAAAATTTTGATTCGAATCCAAGATGGCGAAAAAATCAGCCTGGAAAACTACTTATTAGATTGATTTGATGGAAGGACTAGGTGTATTATAAAGATGCACTGTTACCATTGTGGTATGAATTCAAGAAAATTGCAGTGAAGTAAAATATTTGTAATCGTGTAGAAAATCCCTCTCCAGGGTTTTACATAGTTTTAAGTTTTAGAGTTTTTAGTTCTCCAAAAACATTTTTCCTCAATTCCTGTCTATCCGACTGGTAAAATATTGATACGAATCCAATATGGTGGGGCAAAATAACGCCCAAAATAAATTGTTGAAAGAAACACATATCTATATGTTACTAAATGATTATGTGTAGAATTAAATTGGGTCACACTTCACATCTTTAATAAAACGAAAAATTCATAAGGACGGAAGTTCCGGATAAAGGCAATTTACCGATTTTTTCATTATAGAGAGTAACCTAGAGATACGAGGCAGTCCTAAGAAAATGAAGACATTTTTTGTTTCAAAGCGGTTGCTTAAAAAATCGGTGAAACATGTTAAATTTCTTTTTATCTCTTTGTATATAAAATATTTTTTGACATAATAAATACATTCGTAATTTATTTTCATAATGCTTAGATTTTTTGGGTAAAACAGTTCTGTCAAGATACTTTTTTTAAAGGGCGTAAAACACTTATATTTATTCTATAAAAACCTCAAGTTAAGAAAACCATTGACTTACTTATGGGGAAATATTAAGTTTGCTATTTTATCGAAAATGTTTCAAACATTTATTTACTTTTTCGGGTGCGTTTGGGCAACACCTCCTACAACACGAGGCCAAGGCGCTGATTTGTGATCTTGTTGATTATTGCAATAGTTTGTGCTTTTTTCCTGGATTTGTTAATATTTTAATAATTTTTACAATTATTTTTATATAGTTACGATGTTCTATAGGTAGTTTTTCGAAATCAATGCTCAGATAGCAGAATGTCTCTGCATTTCACCATTGGATTACCTAGCCAGTATTTAGTTGAAGTTAATGTATTAAGGCCATTTATTTAGAATATGTATTTGATTTCCTTTTATGACCTTTAGCTAATCGATTTTTTTTTGCTACAGTAATTTTTAATCAAAGTATTGGTAATACTGGTAAGTACAATTCCAATAATTGTTTTTGCTGAGTGCGTATTGCAGCCTTCGAAATAAACTAAAAATTCTTCTTTAAGGGTATAAGTAAACATGAGTTTAATCAGGAATGATTTTTGGGAAAAAATATTCAAGAATTTATTCTCATGATCACTTTTCTGAAATAAAATATAAGAAATCACAACTATTTCAACTACAGAATCTCGAGGATAATGTAGTGCCCTTCTGCTTAGGTTAGTTATGAGATTAAAATTATCATCAACAATAAGGTCTTTATCGCATATCAAAGAAGTTTTGCAATAATTGCATTTTAGTCTCTTTAAAGCAATGTGGATACAATAGCCTCCTAGACAAGTAATCACGGGCATTTCGGGTTTAAAGTTGTCAATATCAGATTTTTCAATAAAGGTATTTTTTTATATTTCGTCAATTTCATTAGAACAGTCTTCAACACTGTCCTTTTCGCCACATTCAGGTGATTCATAGAATTTCTCTATAGATAAATCCTCAAATTTAAGAGATTTTAGTGTCAGTATTGATCGAATCCGAGGCCTTTTTTTAGACTCGTAAAGTTGTCTAATTGAGATATGGTAATGTCTCCCAGCCAACAGTCTGTACTTTCCAAAGCGATTTTCTAAGAGATCAGTTTGCAATTTTCCTAATAAAACATAATTTAAGTTTAATTCATCAAAACAATATTTAACTATTTCTAGCATACCATAAGTAGTATGGTATGCTGTATAGAGCTTTTTGAGTTTGACGTGTTAATTTTTTTTATTCTTCCGATTTGCAGGTATCTAACCAAGTTCACATTCGTTCTAAAAACTCAAGTTTTGGATCCCTTGAAACATTGCCTTTTACAATAGGTTCCTGCAAAATGTCATGCAAACGTTTTCCTTTTAAAGGTGTTTTTACATTTATTATGTTCCACCACTTGAGTATTATTTTTAAAAAATCGGCTGTATCTTGGGCATTAGGGATATCTTTTTCAAAATTTTGTAGGCCTTCAATTACAAAAGAATTAAACATTTTCAATGCAAGTTTTACAGCTTGTCTTTCCAAGCTAGATGGATATAGACCTTTTAAATTCAAAGAATAGCCAAATTTTAGTAACATGTTTTGTTCTAAGTCATGCATTTTTTTTGAGAGCTGAAAAACAAGAAGTTTTTTTTTTCGCCGCTGCAAAAGTCCGAATATATAACTGTCTAATCAGGTTGAGTTTAGCCAGTTATTGAAAATGCATTTTAAAAGGTGTACAGAATCAAATAAATAGAATAATGGCCATTTTTGGATCGACAAGATGTGGATACACTATATTAAGTTCTTCTTTTGGGGAAAAATTAGATATTGCTTTTCCATTAATTGAATTGTTGTCACTGAGTACACAAAAGACTGTATACCCTGTAGCCTCTAAACAAGTAATTATATCGTTTTGACAAAATAGAAAAGCAATTCATGATTAATTTTTGATATAGGGCCAATGTGAGCAACTTCTTTAACAAGTGAACATATACTTGTAATTATGAACGCATGTGCAGTTGTTGCTAATGATTCATTGTTCACTGATATCCCAACCACATTTAAACCCTTACAGTCAAGATAAGGATCAATATGAATTTCATCCATTAACAGAAAAACATATTTGTCTTGGTCATTTAAATATTTCAAAATATTTTGAGCATAAGTCAAAAATATCTTTTCTTATCAATATAGGGATTGGTTAAATATTTATTACACACACCCTTGATGGTATCAGGATGTGTGTAATAGGTAAAATTATTGGCCAATGACTTCTTAAATATGTGTATGCATGAGGAATAATTGTATATACAATTGAACAAAATACCATAGTTTTACATGAATATCGGTATCCTTCTTTTGGCAAAGTTCTTAACTTTATTTGCTCCGAAATAAATTGTAATGCTTCTGCGTTAGCATCGTCTACTTTTAAATTTTTTAGGAATTCTGAAACAAACTTCAGAACTAGATTTATTTTTGATAAATCGTTGCTATTTTTTCGGTTCTCAAATTCAGGATCTCGGTCATAATGGGGGTTATTGTCTTGTTCGGTCTCTAAAAAAAGAACATTCATCGAACAATCAATTGACAAAAAGGGCGTTTTCTGTTTATCAATTTGTACACTTACTGGTTGTTCATATAAATATGTACTTATTTCTAAATCGGTATTTATTTTAACAGCCCACGTAATTGTTGGCCCAGGAGTATGTCCAACCCCGAAGAGAGTCTTAGAAATGTTTTCGTCAATCATACACCACCCTTCCCCTAAACTAAATATCTTAAACAAATTATAGAACCCTTGAAAAGAGTCATAATTTGTGCGCTGTTTAAGCTTTAATATTTGGCACTTCCTTTCGTCAACACCCTGCTGAAATCGAATTTCCTCTAATTCCCTAAGCTTTTCTTCCTTGTTTTTTGATGCGTTATAGTTTTCGATAAGTATTTTGGACAATTAGGAAATTTAGTTGGTACGCTGTGTTCTTTTAATCTTGGTATATTTAAGTTTACAGAAACGGTCTCACCCGTTTTAGAGTCCTGCTGGGATATCTGCTACACACTCGGCAGCTATCACTAGGAACAAATCCCTCGCGATGAATGGCACTTTGCCATTCTAATCGGCATCCTTCAGTATTCGGAAAACGAAACACTCGCACTGTTGGACCGTGCGTGTAATTAGCTTTACAACCAGGTACACAAAATCTGTAAGGCATATAAAAAAAATATATGAAAGGATATAAAACACTTATAAACGTATCAAAAACCGATTATTTTCCCTAAATATAACAAAATCAATAATATCGAGTTTTTTGACACGAACGTCTATTATCCCGTTTAATACCGAACAAAACAACAGTGTTGCCACAGTCACAGCGATTTGATTTAAAGTAATAGATTGGTTAGTAAAAAGGTAACAGATTTTCCAAAATACTAACAGATCATAGTTTGCTTAAAATTTATTTCTGCTAAAATCTAATTTTCTAATGTTGTGCTTATCTTTATTTACGCTAAAAGTGGGACCAGGCAGAGCCGACAAAGTTTACCTGGGTTAACTTGGCTCCTAGTTACAAGTTATATTGTAAATAATACATCCAAAATTTATAAACAATAGTGTAAAACAGAGATGCCCAAAACTATAAAATTAAAGAACGAGGCAATCGCCACTGCGCCAAAATGATAGCAAATAATGACAATAACCAATAACTAGCTATATTGTAGGATCAAACAAATACTTGTGGCTACGTTTATAAATGCAACTCTAAAATATATATAGCTTTTGGCTTTTATATTAATAGGTTTTGTCTATTAGGTAATAGATCCTTCACAATAGTAATAAATAGATTTATTACAATTGTATTAGAACGGCAATCCCGACATTCGGATGTATGGTCTGGCGTCACGGGAGGATACGGCACGAAGTAACGATGCCAGATCGAGTTTACTGTTTCACTTTATTTCATGTCGGATTCAGAATAATTATTATTCTTACTGTTAATTTTGACTCCAAAATAAAAATATAAAGTATATGAATGGGCGAGAACTATACCTTCGTTGAATCCATCGTCGGGAAGCGATATAGTACCTGCAAAGGACCTCGAGCCTTACGCCCGTTTAACGTTGCTTTCTGAATAAGTCTGTAAATATTTGTTAGAAAAATTAGCTTGAAGCAATAGCCCCAATGGAATATTGCTATAAAATTATTTTAGCCATGAATTAATAATTAATTTGAGGTATTTATAATCTTTTTACGAAAAAAAAAATGTTTTCTCAAGTTTCTTAAAATCAGAGTTTCGGCCAAGTTTCACTTCGTCGTTTCGACCTAACAAGCTAAAAATGGCTGAAGAGGAATGCGAACCGACAACTGCCGATGTTAGACGAATGGCAAAGAATGGACGTATGACTACGGAACGTGACGTCACAAAAAATGTCATCTCAGCACCCTGGCCTTGTTTTGTAGGAGGTGTTGGTTTGGGTCGAAAAATCGAAAAGCTTATTCCATAGGTTGGCTAAAAAAATAATAAACGCTCACGGATGTGATGATGGTCGATATCTCGAAAACAATAAATCCTAGACTTTGGTAACTATTGAACATGATTCATGCGTGTCCAAAAACTCAATTATATGTATACTTTACATATGTGAAAATTGCCTGATGATGGACAGTATCTCGAAAACTGTAAACACAAACTTCTTTAGACGTATGTTTGGGGTCAACTAAAAATTAGATCTAAAACGGCCGAAAAAGGAGGCTGCTCGTTTGTTAGTTTATTGGATTTTATTCGTTTTATGAAAAAAATTTATCAAACTTTTTTATAGATTGCGAGTACCGCTAAATTTTTAGTGGTGTGACTTTCCCGTATAATTTTCAACTTCTAGAACATTTAGAAAATTATCCTTTGCAATCATATGGACCCCTAAAAGTACCTTAAGCTCTCATATATGTTGCACAACTAGGGACCCTACTATATGTGAAAATTGTCTGATAAAATGAAACTATGTTTGGAGACAATTAAAAATTAGCTAGTTGGGCGTATTTAAGAATGCATTTAGTAAACAATTTTTTTCGCAATTTGTTTACTAAATGTGTTAGTTAGTGTTATTAAATAATGCGCAAAACTTCAAATTTGAATATTAAGTTAAACAAAAATTAAAAAGATGACAAACTTAACGGACCTCATGCACCTGTTAGACATCCAGTCAATTATAATCTAAGTACAGCCGTTAAGGTGTTACTGCATAAAAAGCATGTATAAAACTCCAAATGTGAATATTAACTTAAAAAGACAATAGGGAAACATACTGTATAAAAAAAAATTATTTACCAAAACCGAACCAAAAAATATTAACTGATATTGCTCTATTAAAAAAATTCGTTTTTTTTTTCTTAAGTAGAAAGTGACTTTAAAATGTAGGGTTTATTAAAATCAACAAATATAATTTTATTCATTTTATTGGACATTGAACACAATATTACATTGCTATCTTTACATTTGGTTTTCAAAATTGTTTTAAACTATTAATATAAATAAATAAAATTATTTGGTATCTACATTTGGTAATAAAAACAAGTAAAACCCAAAAATCCCAATCGGACATTTTCTACCAGTAATACCCACGACCGTATCCGTGACCATAACCTCCATAGTATCCAAAAGAGGGGTAGTAACCATACCCGTAACCGTGTCCAAACCCGCCGTAGTAACCTGTAAAAAATAAATCTTGGTTAACATTTGTTTTAATAACAGACCTATCAAAAAACGAGTGCTTTTCGCAAAAAAATGGTTCTGACTGAATATCTGCAATAAAATTACCTAGTCGAGCACATTGTGTAGGCAGGGATATGACTTTAGATATTTATGTAGGCGATGACCTTTTGGTAATTTTTTTTTAACAAAATTTACTATTGTGTATGCAGCTTTGTTTTAAAAATCGGATTGCGTTTGGGTTAAGTTTTTTTAGGTGATGTAAAAAAATGCATCTATATTAAAACAAGGATTTTTTTAGTAAAACCTATACTGTTCGGTGGATCTGCCCCATTAGGTTAGCACCAGGTTCGTCAAAGAAACCATCATTAAATATATCAAATGATAAAAAATCTGCTGTACAAAGAAAAGAAATGGGGCAGCATTGGCAGGGAGGTATACCGAATCGTGATTTACTACCATTTAACTTATTTGTCAAGACGCCAATATAAAAAGTCAAAAGACACTAGTCAGAAAGCGTTAAGATGGTTATATTTCAAAGTTCCTTTTTATTTTCCTTTCTAATTAATATAACACAATAAAAACAAAATCAAACAGTTAGTTTATGCGATTATATTATTGTTTCTAATAATTTAAAACAAAAAGAAGGAAGAAAAAGTGAAAATTGGGGTAAGAATGTTTGTGAACTTTGATGATGAATAACTCAATAACGAAATATGACCGAAAATATTCGGATTCGTGATCAGCACTCCGAAATCTACCTATATGCCCAAAATCATTAAAATCGGCGATGGTGTAAAAAAGTAAATAAATACAAAAAAAAATTAATAAAATATTTCTGTTTTATCGTATCTTAAAAAATATTTTTATTTTAGATTCTGAAATAAAAAATAACTTCTTTTTTAAAGACCTGTGTTGTCGAAAAAAAATTGTATGTAAAAAATAAAAGAGGTTTGACGCTTTCCACCCCTTAAAATAAAAACCTAAATTTTTTTTGTTTTTAGGGAGCTGTTTCACCCCTCAGAGTAAATATACAAAAAATTGCTTATATATGCAAAAAGAAAAATTGGTCTGTTTTTTCGTTTTAAATATTTCTATTTTTAGGTGATTCTTGTATAACCAATAGCTACCCAGTACAGTGTAGGAAACGTTTAATTTAGAAAGAGATAAAATAAATTTGACTCGTTATTTTTTAACTAGCGGCTTTACAATAAAAAAATATATTCGTTTTTGTGGAGGTAGAAAAATATTACAGAAAAAAATAGAAAAACGATTTTAAAATAAATATATATTTTTCGTTTTCGTTTCATCCTTCTGCCATCTTTAATACCCTGCAGAGTGAAAATTATATTTATATATACAAAATGATAAAATAAATGTAATGTATTTCACCGTTTTTTAAACGAGTTTAATAGTTCTGGAGTATATATTTTTTTATTTCCAGGTAGCTGTTTTATCCCCTTAGGGCTACCCTGTATAGTTGAACAAACCTCATCTTCAGGGGCTGCCTCATCATTTTAGAGCTGTCTTGTATGGTGAACAACATTCATATTTTATTTACAACAAATAAAATAAATTTATGTATTTTTTAAACATAAGTAAACGAAAAAAAAGTGGCTGCCTTTAGTCTGAGTGTTATCGGATAATGCGTTCTCTCGTTTTTCGTATTCTAAGACCTCTAATACATAGAAGCAAATCCAACTTACATGTTTAAAACATTTCCACGATTACAATACTACCACTATAATATAATGGCTGTTATATAGAAGAGTAAAAATATGATATGTTAACGGTATTTATATTTTTAACCATCTAAAATTTACACTAAAAAACATTTAGCAGCTCTTAATTCAGAATGCCCTAAACAATTAAAAGCCTCTCTATACCTATTATCCATATATAACACAGAAGCTTTGAATAAAATATTTAGTTTCAGTATAAATAAAATGTAAAAGTATAAATCAATGGTCACTTCTGACGATATTAGCTAAGCATAATAAACCGCAAGAGTTTTTTTCAGAAATTACAAAGAGAGGCGGCTTTATATACCTACCCAGAACTTACTATAAGCAGTTAGGTAAATATGTAGTATAGCGTAATTTGGCATATTTTAACGATTTTGGTACACGTTTAGATTTTGGGGCGTTAATCACGTATCCGAAGTCACATTTTTTCAGCGACATTTTGTTTCCAAAATATTGGTCATCAATGTATGAAATCTTATAATACCGTTTTTGACTTGTTATGTAGATCTGTCTCGTGAGATTAGCACGATATTTGTAAATAAAACTATCATTAAAGACATATTTGTCAATAAAACCAATATTAAAGCTATAATAAATAACATTCCTGATCATTGCTTGCCAATCATTGTTATTATTTATTGTAGCTTTAATGATGGTTTTATTGAATAGCTTTAATGATAGTTTTATTGACAAATTTGGTGCTGACCTAACGGGACAGATGTACCTAACAAGTCAAAAACTGTATCATAAAATTGTAAACTTAATATCTCGTACCCAAAACGTCGCCGAAAAATGTGACGAATTCGTGATCAGCGCCTCGAAAACTACAAGTATACCAAAAATCATTAAAATAAGCCAAATTTCGCTATACTCTATATTTACCAAAAATTAAATTATGTTGTTAACCCTCCAGTTATTAGAAAATTCCACGACTCTGAAGCCAACCCCCCGTATAATAATATATAACGCGAAATCACACATACTAAAGTCAGCGACATTTTAAGTATTGCATATAAAGCAAAAAAAAAGAATAAAACAACTTCTAAATCCTGCGTATACCGAAGAAAGCAACTATACCGAACTCAAGTACTTTAACAGCCCTTATTAAATATATTTGAAGAGGTGAAATTCCTTTACTATCATCTGAGAAATATCCATTCAAATTTAAAATACTAAAGTATATAATATGTACATACCTTTAAATCTCTAAACCTCTTGTCTCCTCGAAAAAAAAAGTGAAATGTGTGAAAATTGAAATGGCAAAAGAAGGTTTTTTTTAGTTTTTTTTTTGAATTTCGACCACTTTCCCGACATTTTTAGGTATAGGCATTCTATATTGACTTTGAATCTCCTTTATATTCCCCATCGAACTCATGCATTTCGACTCCGCAAAATGCCTTCAAAATGATCTAATTTTAACCAAATAAATGGCCCATCTGTAAAAATTAATCATAACGTCCTGCATATTGTTTCAAAGGAGTTTCGAAAGTGCCCACATAGACGCCACTACTGGCTTAATATAGTTCGAACCAAAATCGCCAATTCACCAAATGAAGCGTCAATTTATCCTCTGAGGTTGACCTATAATAAGATTTTTTCCCAGACGTGCCGTTACTTAGAGCGCTTCGAAGGTCAAAAAAAACAAATTCAAAATTTTGCAGGTCAGAAAGAGAATTGCGGCACAGTAACAACACATTATAACACTAGAAGTTTAAAACAGTAAATAAATACTTAAATTACATATCTTCGTATTTTGAAATACTTAGTTTAAAATACGGTTAAAATAATTTGATATTTAAGTTAAAATAATAATTATTATTAGAATATGATTTCTTTTTTAATATTTTAGACTAAAATTATATTTTTTTTTTCAATCACACGATAACTAAAAGAAAAGTTAAAATCTAAAAATTGATTTAATTTACCATATGGATAGTAGGAATAAGAGGGATAATGTCCATATCCATATCCGCCATAAATTCCTCTCTTAGTTTTTTTTGTTGGAGACGTTTGAACGTCTTCTACATCTCCGTCTACAGAGCTCTCTACTTCGGCAGCTGTTTCGCTAGATGCTGGGGCGGCTGTTACATAGGCCAAGGAGACTAACAGTATGAGTGCGAAGATCTAGGCAAGAAGGGTAATTAAGTTAAAATTACACGTTAAAAAAAATAACATTTAACAGCAACGCGATCGCAACCAGCAGAACTACTGTAACTAGGTGCTCGTTTATTGAAATATGTTAGATGCTATTAAATGTTAAATGTTATACATCAGCAATCGATTCGTAAGATTTGATAGACCAATAACCAAGCACTAGCTGTTTAGTTTAAAGATAATACTTAGAAAATAAAAAGAAACATTTTACAAAATATTCTCGTCAAAACTATCTGTATTTATATTTTGTGTTGCTATAATTTAATTGGGTTTAAGTTTGTTTCTGTAATTGTATCAAGTTATATGAAATATAATGTTTACTTCTTTTATAGAAGTGGCTGACAAAATCATTTGTTATACTCAATTCAACCAACCTTTTAAATATATATATGCTGAAAGAAGTTGAGAAATGAAATCAAAATGTAAAATTTATACTGAGAAGAATTCATATATTAAAATATTTTTAGACATGTTCTAAATACTTTATCCGTTAAAACGTACAGGGTCATCCAACAAGAACTCTACAAAGATCTTTTTTTCATGTTACTTATTAAAAAACTCAAATAGGCATTAGATGTAACTTTCTCTGTAGAACCGGAAAAAGCCAAAAAATAATTGAACTAAAAATTTTTTTTTTATTGTCGACGTTTCGCAACTTTATTGTTGTATCCTCAGGACACCAAAGAGCCAAAAAAGAAAAACATATTTATGGGTTGAAACATCAGTTAAAACTAGACAATTAAAACATTTTTACGAGTTAGAATTTATAAAAATTGTTTCAGAAAGGACCCGATAAAATAAGGTCAGTTTTATCAAAATGCAATAAACCGATACGAAACTCGCATTCAGTCTCATATGTGAGAGGCTTGACCTTACCGAAGGATTATGAACTAATTTTTTTGGATGTCGTCTCGTTATTTACTAGCATTCTTACAGAACTTGTTATTAAGATAGTTAAGAAAAAGAGGTACCTAGTGGAAGAATCTACAAAGTTACCGTTGAATAATTTTTTAGAATTGTTAACATTTGTATTCGAAAACCACTATTTTCAGAACAGTAATGAATTTTACAAACAGACATATGAGTTGGGAATGGGAAATTGCTTATCGCCGCTTTGTTCTGATCTAGTTATGCAGGATTTGCTTCGTTTTTGAAATACAGAGCGAAATAGAAAATTTGCATTTTCCAAGCTCTTTTCGTATCTTAGTTATATAAAAACGGATAATTATAGAGTTTTTAACTTAGAATGCATTGGCGCTTTTTTCTAGGGGTCTCAGATATTGAGCACCACACTTGTGTATTTTAAAGCAGCTTAAAGCACATAATTCCACGCTTTTCAAAAATATGTAACACTTAATATTATTTTAAAGAATGAACCCGCAGTTTTGAATTATTAGAAAAATAATAACAATTTTACAAGATGGCTGTTGTAGGAACGCGGTGGAAAACAAAAGCTTTTAATGACCACTAATACTTCCTTCACTTTGAACTTATGTCGGAATCTGATTATTGTGCAGTGCTTTAGATCATATTTTATTGTTTAAATAATGGCTAATATCAGAATCTATGAAAATTACGAAAAATCCTAATTTGTTAGTTTCTATTTTTTTTTTAATTTTCACGATTTATTTTAATAGATACTCGGAAAGAAGGCAGCCTTTCCCAGATATTTTTTAGAATCAGATTTCAAGATTATATAACAAAGAAATTCAAAAAACAGATGATATTATTGTTTTGGCTTCTGTAGAGGCAGAGCCTTCAAATTCGCGTCATAGAAAGACAAGTTGCTGAATGCAAAACTCGGGTACCGAGAATATTGAAGAAATACAACATTACACACACGTTTAATATTAACTTTGTAAAATGAATATTATGGTCCGATGGGACCCATTTTTCCAGTTCTGGATTTTTTAACTGCCATAAGTGTCGGCATCGGTCCCAAAAAAAATCTTGTCATTTTTAAACGGGAACAGCAAGGGCGTTTTGGTTTTAGCTTTGCAAGTTTTATTTTAGGATGGCAAATAATATATCGCATCTATAAAGGAGGTTTGGTAGCGAATCGCTGTTTGGGATGCTGTTTAGGAATTATTAAGATGTTGTACCTGAACTACTTGACAACGTGCCTTTAAATCAATTAAACATCTCCTACTTTCAACAAGATGGCGCCCCTAGTCACAACCCCCATATTATTTTTTTTTGGATAAATAATTTTCCCGAAAGATGGATTGGCACTCACGTACAGATAAGATGGTGTACGCGATCACCAGATATGTCTGTCTTAGATTTCTTTTCTTGCAAAATAAGATTTACAAAACTCGCCATCGTTCTATAGAAGAACTTCGTGAAGCTACACATTTGCCTTTTCAGTTTTTGCAACGTTGTTTAATATTGGTTCGGAATGTATTAAAAAGAATTACAAAATTGTGTGAGTATGTCATTCGAGAAAACGGCAACCATTCTGATCAATGATTTTTCAAATATTTAATATTATAACACAGCCAAGTTGTAAAGTTGTTATTACTTTGTTAATAATTCCAAATTGCGGGCTTATTATGTAAAATAAATATTGAGATATTAAGTGTTATATATTTTTCAAAAACGTGAAGGTATGTCCTTTTAGCTGCTTTAAAATATACAGGGTGTTCCATTAAAAATACACATTTCCTATGTAACTCAGAATTTGAAACCCCTAGAAAAAAATAACTACGTCATTGTATTTTACGTAAAAAACTCTATAATAATCCGTTTTTACTTTTTATTGGCTTTTATTATAACTAGGATACGGAGGGTGCCTGGAAAGTGCAAATTTTCAACTTCGTCCTGTATTTCAAAAACATGTACATAATATCAACAGTTTTGAACTTAAAACCTACATCTTAATCACTGTTCGATTTTTTTTTATTGTTTACAACAAACATTTTTCAAGAATCTACATGCAATCAAAAGTAATTTTTAATTTTTACAAAATATTGCTTCAAAATATGTAAACCAATTTTCAAATTTCAGGTGAATAAACCTTCGCTCTAGTTTTAAATTTTATTAATAAGCTTAAAAATCAAACAGGGTAACAATTGTTTTAACTTTTTTTCTCTCGCTGAAAATGAAATGTTGTTATATTGGTTAAATTGACACACCTCCTGACCTATGTTGATTTTGATTATTTATAATATGTTAGCAATTAATTTTATCGCAAAATTCAGACGTGCTTATTACGTATTCCAAATTACATTAAAACATTTAAATTCTTCAATTTTTTTTTAATCGAGAACGATGTTTAAGTATATAAAATGTAATATAAAAAAAATGTTATCGAAATTATTTCTTTTTTGCTCGTATATAAGGATGTATAATACAATTTTTCGGTTTTAAATTAAACTTGATTTTTCTTGGAAAAAAGAATAAAAAGGTTTCCTATAATAAAATACAATAAAACATATTCGCTTTAAAAAAATATTATTTTGCACAACTAGCAAAGAATAAATCCGTAGGCTAAGCCAAAAATAAATAATATATTTTTGATAATTGCTTTTTAATCTAAAAAACGAAACGCCTAAAGCAAATATCAATAGAGAAGAAGAATGTTTACTTCCAGGATAAGAAAGACACCAAAATTTTGTAAAGAAAAGAAGTGATTCCATGGAAGTTGTGACATTTCGAATATAATATAAACACCATATATCATTCAACAACAGGGTTGTTCATATTTTCTTTTACTCCCGATCAATAATACCTAATGAAACAAATTTAATTTTTTTAGACTATTATCATACTTATTTTAACTACAGGTATTTCGAAAAATAATTGTAAGATACTAAGAATAATGCTTAAATACTAATGTTGGTATTTGTAATAGTTTGTAATTCCCTAGCTTATTCATATCTAACAGATTTTTTTTTAAACCAAACATTAACCAATCCGTTTAGCTACTGAATCCCATTACGTAACAATTATCAATTTAGCCATAATATTTAAATTAACAAAACATTAATAACACTGCGAAATTTTAGTAATTTAATAGAAATCACAAAACAATACACTGTTTTTTATACTTTTCACGCACTCACCGAATATTTAACCATTTTTGCAAATGGAAAATAATAAAAAATATAAAACTGAGACACCTGTTCGGTCTTAAGCTAGTGGAAAACTAATAAATATGCAGATTTGATTGAGGTATATATAGTTAGCAGAAAATACACATCAACCCTGGCCAAGGTCTCCATAGTAGAGGAAATTACGACAGAACTATTGTCGGGTTAAGGTTTAATCGTACTCCTGATATTTCTTTTCGTGTTTACATTGTGCCTTGCAAAGAAACATTTTGATAAAAAATAAGTTATTATGCATTAAACCTTTTTACAAGTTCTTGTCGTTGACGAACTAAATTTGCTCTAGAAAATGCTGTTTTTTATTCAATAAATATTATCACATTGGTAACGATGAGTAATTTACAATTTTGCGACACAGTAATACTTAATAATATTTAATATATACGTGATTATAAAAATTATGTGTACTTGATCTGCATAAAACTAAAACGAGTACCTAGTAACATATTCTTATAATTGCTCTTAATATGCCGCGAGGATTTCATAAAATACGAGTATGTAATTAGCTGAATCCTGTAATTTGTTAGATAATAATTGAAAATAAAACTATATTACGATCTTAATATTCAACAAACTAGGTCACTTTAATTAAACTGTATATTTTGGCAAACATTCGAAAAATATTTCTTAATTATAGGCTTGGCTCTTATTAATATAAACTGCTGGATACTCGAAGTATCAGATAGCGTTTTTAAAGAAATTTCAAAGCTTTATTTATATTTTCAACGCGGAAAAAGACATTTAGTTGCTGTTTTTGTAACCAGATTACCCAAAGGGTGTAATACTCAGCGTATACGATACGCCAACAAAGTCCTTGGAGTTAGTATATACAGGGTGCTATATAATATCCTGACAGTTTTCTAAAATTTTCTTTAGTCAGAATTTTTGTTTATTTTTTTTCTCTGAACCAAAATAATTTAGAACTCAACGATATCTATAAGGCTCTTTTTGGTATTATTTTTCGTTTCTAATATACGAGGGTTTAGGTATCCACATTTTTTATTTTATTTTGTTCTTCAGTTCAGTGAAAAAGATGTAAAAGATTGTAACAATACTTAAGTCATCTTTAATAATGGTATTTTTGTGTTGTTTTACTTCCCTTGAAAGAATGAAAAACTCACTATCCGAGATTCTTGCAGATCTTGGCGTTTTAGGATCACTTGACCCCAAAAAACATGTTCTCCTTTTTCCGTTGGTCCGTCGTTCCAACTTTACGCGTTATGAATCAAAACTACTTATCCGATTAACTTTAAATTTGAATCATAATTCAAGGGTTATATAGGAATAGAATGATAATGTTTTGGTAAAAATTCAAACGTAGCGAAGAAGAAAATTGTGGCATTATATATTCTAACTGTTTTTGATGTTAAATTCACGAAGATTTAGTTTTGCCAATTCTAGGGACAAATTTATCACTAGAAGATTCTTTTACGAATCGGAAATAAAAATGCAATTTGACATTTTTAGTACTTAAAATTTTATCATAAATCAAAAAGAAAAACTGAAGATGCCGGGTTCAAACTGACTTAACAATTTTAATAGTAATTTATTGACATATGGTCATAAATTAGGTACCATGATTGCCTTGAGAGAAGAACAAGAAAGTTGTTGTGTTGACATGAAATTTATGTTCTTATAAATTAGTGGTAGTGGGTTTCATAAAAGGGCACTTTAGGTTAAATAAGGCATACATAATTTCATGAAACTTAAATCAACGGTATTATCGGTAAAAAAGAGACATACCCATTATCTCGCAACGCTTAAAGAAAGTTTTTTAGCGATATTAGTAAAATAAGTTAAGCAGATAGCTTCTTTTTTCGATAAAATCAAGGAAGACAAGAGTTTAAGAAGAAGCTGCTCCACGTTTAGGGAAACAGTATTCAAGACTGAGTCGGATATGCAATCTATTCAATATAGAAATATGACTTTAAAGAAGGACCATGAGGCCAATTGGGGTGTGTGATTATAACTGCGAAGATCTCGTTAGTATTAAGAAAAACGTTAGTTTTGTAGTAATCCAGCAGTAGCTCTCCCTTTCAGCTACAAAGATTAATAATCAAAGAAGGAGAAAACAGGTTTTCAAATTTCGCGAGATCCACATTAAAAAAAAAATTCGTAATTTGAATATTACTAAAAATATGCAGCCATATTCTTGTGAAGTTGCTATACAAGTTGTAGCATTTTTAGGAAAAAAGCACAATTGTTCCACACTTTAGAGCACAAACGGTTTTAGGCTACAACATAGCACCAGCAAAGTAACCTTGTAGGAAGAAGAAACCAAGAGCTTAAACTGGGGTTAAGAATCTTACTTTCGATATATCGTAAGGAAAAATGAGATTTGTTTCTGAAAAATTTTCTACGTATTCTAAGGATCAGAAAAAATTACGGAAAACTGTTACTTAGTTATGGGTAAGAAAAATGAAATGACTTTTACGAAAAAATAAAATAATATTAAAACTCACCCAGCCAGGAAAGAGTAGATAAAAAACAAAAAATACGAGATTATTTCAAGAGAAATATACTACTGCTGCCTAATTGTCTACTGTGAAATTCATTGCAGTTAGATATTACAGAATATAGGCCACGAAGACAAGCAAATCTTTTCTTTTGAATTTCAATGTGGACGTGAATTATCAAATTGAAAAAAAAATCAATAAGGAAGTCCTTTTAATGTGTTATATGGACCAGTTGGTAATAATCTCAATGTTAAGGCTGCCAACGTTTCGGAAATTATATTTCCTATCTCTAGGCTAGTTATTTTGCGTCCCACTAGTCACAATAAAATTGCTAACTAAAGTTAGCAAGCACCTATATAGATATTAATAGTTAAAATTTTAATTGTGTGTGTTTATGTGTTCGCCAAAATTGTCTCATCTATCTATGTAATGTACTATATGTGTAGTAACTTTAATGTGACTGGTGGGACTCTTTATAACTATGGAAATATGTTTTCCGAAACGTTGGCAGCCTAAAATTGAGTTTCATTGCAAATTGATCCATATAACCCATTAAAAGGACTATAATACCAATAAAAAATGGTATAAATAGGCCTATTTACAAAAGTATATCCACATTATACATTTAAAATTTTAGGAAAACGTAACTAGTTATATTTAAATATCAGTTATATAATAAGATTCGTTCAATTTTATTTCGAGTCCGAAACATCT
The DNA here is from genome assembly GCA_030620095.1 of Kuschelorhynchus macadamiae. Classification (NCBI taxonomy): domain Eukaryota; kingdom Metazoa; phylum Arthropoda; class Insecta; order Coleoptera; family Curculionidae; genus Kuschelorhynchus; species Kuschelorhynchus macadamiae. Next base: position 709,790 of record JAUTXW010004836.1, read on the forward strand.
AGGAGTTAGACTATAGAGTCAGCTTCCGATAGCAATCCGTTGAATTATGTACGGTAACTGCCTAGTTAGCCATATTCTGTTTCCAAACCTGGTTAACTGGTCCAATTGAGAGAAGTCTGCAGGCAGCGGTTTCTGAAAACCTCGTTACAAAAGAAACGACCGTAAAATAATTGACAGTTCAGACATCGGTTACCCGTCAACCAAGAAACTTCTTCGGTCGTTCCAGTTATTTCATTCGTATATAACCAATTTTTTTTAAGATAAATACGGAACACTAAACCGAAACCAAGATGGAAACGGGATACGCCCTTACCAGATATTTTAGTCTGCCGTAGTGTTGAAGTTTGATCTGCAGATATTTTAAATACATTTTTTTAGATAAATTATAGCTTTAATTTTTTTTGAGATACATGGGGATACCGCTAGTATAAGGGACAAAACAGATGGAACATTTTCAGTACTAAGTACACCCCGACTTGTTCGCAGAGCAAGCCGAATGCCCTAAAGCTGGACCTTATTTCAGCATGCATCTGTGACATTTAGCGGCCAAAATCTTCCAACTGGCTTGTTGAGATTAAACCAAAAATTGTTGTCGATGTTGATTTTTTTCAATACCCTCCTCAAAGGGCAAATTTAAATGTGCAAAGGCAAATTTTGGTTAATTTTCTATAGGAGAAGTAAAGTAAACATTAATTATTATCATTGCTATCCCTAAAATACATTTGGACTATTAAAAATACCAAAAATAGAATTAATTAATTAATAAACTGCCACTACCGGGATCAATTAATATAAATTTCACAAACAAACCTCTCAACTCGTAATTGACAATAATATTTTAAAAATGATCTTGCCTTTAACGTTTTAAATATTTCGCTTTTTCAATGTTCTGTATCATAAGGCACTAAAAAAAATTCCTTGCTGCAAAACAATACACTTAAGCGGACACCATACGATGCGATGAATGCCTTTAACAGTTGAACGCATGTCAGTTTACCATAATGTCTAGGCGATTTTTATACCAACATATAACAAATGATTACAGCAAATGTCAGCCCCTTTCCTTTTTAAAAAAAGAGAAGAATATATAGTCTAAATATCGGGAGGATCGACAAGCAATAGCTCCATTGTATCATATATATTGGATCCTACATTAGTCTCAAACTGCATGCGGCTTCCAAACGACATGGTAAAGGAGGCTAAGGTTTGCGCATGCCCTTTTCTTCAAAGTTTGCCAAACCTCTGTTATGGTGTAATTCACTGAGAGTATTCTAGCATATTGCAATTTGTTTTCCATCCACACTCGGCGAACTTTCGCCTAGAGTTACAATATAGTCTGGATGCGCTAACACCGTATACCAAGAAAATTTGCCAAATTCTTCTTTATTAAAGGTTTAGTTCAGCTTTGGTTCCAAAACTTAAATACATTCCCGTATTTATTGACTTTAGTTTTTTACAAAACTGTGCACATTTCTAGAGATTGCATTGACATTTTGTGTATCCGTTACTATCGCACTATATCTAAATAATACATTATATTAGATATCAATTAAACTCGTACCTATTCTTTTCGTCTAGTAGGGTTATATTATCTTAAATAATAGATGCAACTTAGCTACTACAGTAATTCGGGAGATCCAGTGCTCTAGAACAAAATTTGGCTTATTTGTTTTTACTGGAATTAATTAATTAGTTATTGTTTTGATTTCCAGATCTTGAAAAATATGTTAGAGCCTGCTTTAGACCGTTTTAAATATGAGCACTACCGACATATCTGCATTGCTTCTGATGAGTTTTAATTCTTACTTCAACATTCTAAGGTTTAAATTCTCTATAGGAAATACTGTCTTTTAAATAAGAATTAATAAAGCCAATTTAAAACAAAAAAAAAACGTGAAAGTAAAAAACAATATTTTTCTCCATCTTGGAAATTTGATTTTATGACATCGGAGTCATCCCGCTAACTAATATTATCTATACATATTTGCAAACAAACAACAATTCAAATTGTTAACAATTAAAATTATTATTAAAAATGAACTTTGTTTTCCTAAAAATCCGAAGACTTCATGTAACATGATATTTTGGGTCATTCTTTCCTTTCAATTTCGCCCCCTTCCGCACAATACACATCAGTTACAGACCCAAGAAACGATTTGTATCCAGAATAAAGTTGTTTATTATTAACAAGATCCACATTAGGATTAATAATTACCCACCGAAAGAGCCTACCGAGAAAAAAGATTGCCCCACCAAAAGTTGTACTCCCAGATATACCCAAATTAATTTATTTGATTAATTTCATTTCGTTCACCAGATTTTAGAATAAAATACTAAAACATTTGAAAGTTTTTGTGGAAACTGCCTTGAAGAAAAATGTTTAACCTAGAACTACTGGCACTACCGTAAATACTTCTTTTTTGGTGAATTATATATCCTTAATAAACACAATTTTAAGCGATAAGCTTAAAGCTCTAGCAGAAAAATATTGAAAATGACGTCATATCGTATTTTTTTCTCATATGCTTAATATGGCATCTCTCCAGCGCTACTCTGAATACGCCCTGAAAAATTCTTCCAAATCGATAAATTGATTTAGGTACATAAAAACATAAGATCGAATAATGAAGAACCTCCTCCTTTTTTGAATTCTGTAAAAAATTGGCATGTTTGAACAACAGTAGACAGTTTTTTTCTTTATTATTTAAGATGCACTGTCAGAATTAAGTCGACCTATTATCGACTGGCATGTTTTTTTCATTTAGTATGCGAAAAAGATCTACAATTTGATAAATTAAACTTAATTTTTAAATCTCAATCGACAAAAAATGTATTTTTTGCATACCACTATAAAAAAATGTTAATAAGTTATTTCTTTTATGTTTATGTTTTAGGATATTTTGCGGACATTAAAATGCATCACGCAAGCATGCGGTAGAACTAAAATTAACAATTTTCTATTTTTTTTTGTAATATGTAATATACGACAAATTAACTATATGCCGGGATTAAAATTGTTCTTGTTCTAATTGGATATAACCATTCGTAATAATTCTTGATGGCATTTCAGACTGATCAGGAATTGGTGCTAATTTTCCGTGGACTAGCTTGAAACCTCCTATTTAGCTAAGCATACTCTGTTTTGAACATGTAATATTTTAGTTTAGATAGTTTAAGACCTAACCATTATTTTATTTTCAGCTGCTTTCTGCATTTTAAGAGAGGAGAGATATCCTTTATATATCTTTGCTGGGAACATTGCTGATCCTAGGCCCTAAACCAGGCTATAGCTATTTTAATTTAAAGCAAATATTAAATCAAAACAACACAAGGACATCTAAAAATTTACAATATCCACAAGATTTCAGTTAATATTAATATAATCATAATAAATACGTACCCTTAGCAGGCAAAATTGAGCAAACTACTTAAAAAAAGTAATTGAATAACTACTTAACTGAAAAGTATTTTGTTTATTTAGCAGTTACATTACTTTTGCCAAAAAGAAGCTAATAATCCAACTACTTTCATAAACGTTTAACCTAACAAATATATTTCATTCTGCGATTAGGTATATTACGAATTTCAGAAGGAAACTTCCCCTTTTCTGTTTTTATTATTCATATTTTTGTCTCACGATTTTTTAACCGGCATGTAAAAGCGAGTAATTAATAGATAATGACGCCATAAAATCAAAAAACTATCAACATAATTAAGTGGGTAATGGGTATTTAGAAACTCAGTACCTGTAATGAATTTATTTATCAACTCGTCATATCAAATATTTGCAACACAGAATTTGTCTCCTTTTAAATTATGTTTTTTATTTCTGAGATTGTGATGAGAATGATGAGATGAAAAAAAGTTAATACTAGATTATCTTACATTGTTACGGTTTGTCGGCTAAAAAAAAATAAACAACGAAAGTTTTATTTATTACAACGAAAGTTTTATTTATTTATTTTATTCAACGGTTGTTGATCATCCTGGCAATTCTCACATTAGATATTGCTGCACGAAATAGTTCAGCAGATGAAAGACCATAAGAGTCATTGAAATTACGCAGCCAAGAAATTTTGCGTCCGCCAACGACGTTTCTTCGACCTACTATTTTTTCTTTTAGCAAGAAACAGTCTGTTTCTTTTAGTTCAGGAAATATGATAATATTTAATAAACTCTGCTATTATAACTGTTAAATTAAGATCCACCCAAGATTCTTTTTAATTCGCCTGTACATCCACATTTCGAAGGAGACTCAGTAGTTGTCATGTTCAAATCCAGGCTTTAAGGCCATAAGCAAGTATTGGGAATACCCAACATCGAAAAATTCCTATTCTCAAAGCCAACAACAGATATGGAGATGTTAGCAATTTCTTCAGCTTAATAAAAATAATAAAATAAGCAACACGTTTTAACAAAAAATGGTTAAGCAGCTTTATTCCAGTATACAAGGATTAACCACTTTTGAAAATTAAAATAATGTACATAAACGAGAATTTGCCGTTTAAAAAATGATATGTATTTTTTTATTTCAAAAAGTTGCTTTTGTCAAGAGCTGTAACAATGGAGAAATAAAAGTTTTATAATACACTTGCCTTCTAGCATTAAGTTTAAAAATAACACCTTTTTAAGTAAAAAAATATAAATAAATACAGGACATTGTATATATATATATATATATATATATATATATATATATATATATATATATATATATATATATATATATATATATATATATATATATATATATATATAATGTGTAGACGTAGTCGTAGACATATTTCAGGAGGTGATAGTAGTGGACAAAATAGGAAAAAAATGCGAATATATACATGGTCAAAAACGCACCATTTTCGTTATACAGGTTGTCAAAGTTTCAATTTTTTTCTCGTTTTTTGCGTTTTTTCCAGTTTCTTCTGAGACAACTAGTTCAAATTTAGAGCATGTATTATTTTTAATAACCTCTACGATAAAATGTTAAAATCGTGGGCGGTAGTATATAGGGTGTTACATTTTTTTTGCACTACCTACAAGTTTATCTTGCGGAACTTTTTTTGCAGCACCCTGTATGAATTCTGATATAAAATTTAAACTGTTTGTTCATTTCTTTAGCTTGGACGTTTCCGTAGTTGTTTCGAGTTGTTGTGGTTGAATTCACAAATCAAGAATATGCAGAAATTAATTTCATTTATGGACTTGCCAACGGCAATTGTCATGAAGCCAGACGACTCTATGAACAGAAATATCCAAATCGCATGGTGCCCAATAGACAAACATTTGCAAAGATATGTATCGGCTATGTGAAAACTCTCATTTAACAGGAGCAAATAGAATGGTTAGGACTCCTGAAGTCGAGGAAGCAGTCCTGAATGCAGTAGAAAATGATCCTGCTACCAGTAGAAGGAAAATTGCAGCAACACTTAACATTTCATTTGTGCTTGTATGGGAATTTTTATTAGACAACTTAATGTATCCTTACCACATCCAAAGGATTCAAGCTCTTCTCCCACGTGACTTTCCACTCCGTTTAAATTTTTGCCAGTGATTCTTACAAATGCTAGCCCAAAATCCATTATTTGCAAACACGATTTTATTTATCGATGAGGCAAATTTTTCTAGGAATGCCATACGTAATTTTCATAACAATCATTTTTGGGCAAAAGAGAATCCGCATTCGATACATGAAAATAATTTCCAGCAACAATTTTCAGTAAATGTGTGGGCTGGCATTATTAGAGATTATTTAATAGGTCCATTTTTCCTGCCAGCAAGGCTAAACGAACGATACTATCGTCAATTTCTCGAAGACGAACTCCCGGTATTGGTAGAAGACGTGCCAATTCTTCTTAGAAATCAAATGTGTTTCATGCACGATGGTACACCAGCACATTTCAGCATAGAGGTGAGGGAGTTCTTAAATAATAATTTAACAACCGTTGGATAGGGCGAGGAGGACCTCAGCCATGACCTCCTAGATCTCCAGATCTGAATAGCCTGAATTTCTTTTTCTGAAAACATTGATGTATCATACCCCTATCCAGACAGAAGAAGATTTAAGAAACAGAATAATAGCTTCATGCGACATCATTCGCAATACTCCTGGAATATTTGACAGAGTCCGACAGTTTTGACTTGATTCTTGCATTCTAGCAAGAGGCGGACATTTTCAACAACTTTTATAATTTTGTTTTATTTTTAATTTAACTGTAATAATTTTATCTGATTGTTCATTATCATGTAGGTTGATTTAAAGTAAAACCCGTTTCTTAATTTTTTGCTTAATTTCGCCTACATGCCATCGATGCAATGCATCGATTATTGCAAATAAGTCGAAAACTGTGATAGATACGAGAATAATGCAAAATACAAAAGAGCTAAAGAAATGAACAAAAAGTTTAAATTTTATATCAGAACTCATACAGGGTGCTCCAAAAAAAAGTTCCGCGAGATAAACTTGTAGGTGATGCAAAAAAATGTATACTACCATCCACGATTTTGATATTTTATCGTAGAGATTCTTAAAAGTAATACATGTTTTAAATTTGAACTAATTGTCTCAGAAGGAACTGAAAAAAAATGCAAAAAACGAGAAAAAAATTGAAACTTTGACACTCTGTGTAACGAAAATGGTGCGTTTTTGACCATGTATATATTGTCATTTTTTCCCTATTTTGTCGAGTACTATCACTCCCTGAAATATGTCCACGACATTAATTAACACACAGTATATACTGTCTTTTCAAATATTTTTATTGAGCGCCATTTTGTCCACTATTTTGGATTGGATGGATATATAACACTTGATTTTTGTGCAAAATTTGAGGTAAATTGGATAATTACTTTTTAGTAATATTTTTTAACGTTTCACTAGGCCGCCATCTTGTTACTCCATATACATAACATAATATTTGGCATTTAGGCACGCTAAAACGTGAATATATGTAAAAAGGTGATTTTTACAATTGATCCATTATTGGCTCCTTTTTCTCAGGCAGAATTTTTAAATATTTTATTAAGTCGCCATTTTGTTTCGCTATCTTAGATTCATACCAAGATCTTACCAATTAATTCCTACATTGTACTTGATTTTCGTGTAATATTTGAGGCAAATTGGATAAGTAGTTCTTCAGTAATAATTTTTTAACATTTCATTAGGCCACCATTTCATTTCATGATTACAATACTTTCCTTTTACAAGGGAAGTATTAATGCGCTGAAGAAGCATATGAGATTCCGTAAAACTGATTTATAAACGAATTTTATCAACCGATCGGGTGCAGTACGTTGCGAACTAGCAACTCTGGACGTTGAGCTACGGGGAAATCACTCAAGAAATCACGGAATACAAAATAAAGTTAGGGTTAATTTTTATTTTATATGGAATGGATTTTCGGAGTATAATGTTTTTGATAAAACCCAAAAAGGGATTCGTGTTGGAATAATTACTGATAATAATGTTCCATTTTTTTTTAGAGGGTGGCTAAAATTATGGCTACGAGCTTAACGTAAATAAGTTGATTCATCTAGCTCATGTCAAAGTACGTAAATGGTCTTTCTGGTGTATCGTAAGCGATTTTCCAGTTTTGGGAATCTATTTAAAAAAAAAAGTTGTAAAAAAGTATAAGAAACTAAAATTCAAACTCTGGGTAGCATTGAAATAAAGAATATATAATTTAAAGACTAGCTGAAAAGTAACTAATTTAAATAATCTTAATAAATGAACTTCGCTTCGAAAACTGGCATAATTAATCTCGCATGGATGAGGAAACAAATTTAGAACTGTTAAGTTTAGTTGCGCCAAAGACCGGCTATATCAAGTGGAATGCAGCAATATATGATCCTCAATTAGAAAGGTATACTTAATTAGTTGAACGTTGAGGTTTTTTTTGCCACACCCGGATCGTATTGCTGACTGCCTATGCCCACGTAGTCAGATTTAAATAAGTTCGGATATATAATATTTAAAAAGTACATTTTCGATAACAAACGAGAAACAAAATTCAACTAAGCTTTTCCGCGATTGAGAATTCCCTTTATCTGCAGATCCGAGAACTGGAAGGAAACAGTTTCTTTTAGAAGATAATTTAAATTAAGATTGTTCTTTTTTTAAACGCGAATTATTAGCCAACGTGAATTTCCTTTCAAGCGAAAATTGCTTGTCCATTATTAGCATCAGACATGGTTATTATCTATTCATACGGTTATGATTCAGGTAATAAGTAGGTTTCCTCATTTTATTTTACTAAACAATTAATAACGCAAGAAATTTTCGTGTAAGAAGCAATTATTACCATTTTTATTATGTACTATTAGTAGTGACAATTTGTCGAATTATAAGGTTAAACCACTTTTTTATACCTTGAAAACCTTCTCATAGAAATTAGGTTAAAGTTCTGTGCAATGGCCTTTTTGAGGACTCTTGGCGATATAAACATAAAATATAGATTTACAGATGTCTAATAATCCACCAAAAATATTTTTTAGGGGAAATCCTAAATCTGCGTTTATTAATTTAACTAAATTGTTCCGATAAAATATGGAGAACTTTAAGGGATAATGTTACATACATTTTATAAAAAAAATAAATTTTGAAAATTTTCGCTGGCTGCACAATAAATATTTCTACGTTGGTTTGGTAAAACGTCTAAATCAATTCAAATAAATTACCAAGCCAAATTTTTGGACATTAATTATTTTGAGCAGCAGTAACAAATTCCGCATCAGCCGCCCCCCGCATGACGGCTTTCGCGCTTAGATTTGTTTACGGCAGTTGCTATGACAACGCAGTGGTGAATATACGTAAGCGTAGTGTAGATGAGAGCGGCATAAATGGCTGCTGCGGACGCCTGTTATAGAATTAATGTAAATTAGGGCGCCCAGATAATCGGAGGCGGAAGCAGTTTTGCATCGATCGAATCGAATAGAAATTAACTTTAAGATATAGGTACATACCTGTTTTTTGAGAACAAAAAAATATATTTAAAATCTTATAAAGTCGTATTATTTCCCCCAAGTATTAAAAAACGCTCCAAAGCTATGGATAATTAACATCATAAAAAAGTTAAACAATAGCCATTTTGGGCGTGGCACCCCGAAACATTTTCGCTTGCGGCGCTGTCCACTTCTCTGCCTATGCTTCACCCGTTCTTATATCCACGAGCCACCACTGGTAGGGCAACAAAAAGCAATCTGACGATTCATTTATCCAGTTGCGATGTATTTTATATCAAGATTTAAGAAACCTACACTAAAAAAAGTTATTTTTATCTTATATGTTCATGAGCCTTACAAACAAGAAGAAAAGTATTATTTGTATATAAATATAAAAATAATAAACTTATTTTTTTATAAAAAAAATCTTTTTAAATACTCCTAAGCTCTTTCTGGACTTGATCATACCCATTGTTCATTTTGAGTGACCTGATATTGAAAACTTGGGAGGAAAACGAATAATTTGCTCGTATAAAAAGATTATGTTGTCCCAAACTATTGGTACAAAATGGAACTAGAGATAAAATATTGAGAATTGGCCTAACTTGGCTTAGTTCAAAAGTTAATAATTTATAATCAAGATACAGGGTGTCCAAGTGATTTTTTTCAATTTGGTTTTTTCCCATTAATTTATTTTCTAAACAATATTTTTGCATGAAATTTGGAGTTAGGGAGTTTTTTGAGGTGAGGAATTTGAATTTGTTGATAATTTTTATTAAGGTTGTAGAGGGCTTCTCTGTAGTACTTCGGCTACAAAAAGCAAATGTAACTTTTTTGTGTCTTACTGCATCTGTTTTTATTAAAATATAACTTTTTGAGAAAAAAGTTATACCTTTTAAATGTCGTTCCGAGCAACTGTTTTCGAAATTTCTTCATTTAAAGTGCCCAGTGTGCTTTCAAAAATATTTAAGATCTATCGCTGGGCTTTCACCATTTAATTTTTTTGAAGATGTTTATTTACCAACATAAAAACTTATAAGTTAGCTCCTATGGGAATTATTGACACATTTTTTTCAACTAATTCCAATATTTTTTCGAAACCCTGTAGAAAAAAGTTGCAATCAACTTGATGAGAGCCGAATTTTATATTTTTATGTTGGTGAATAAATACCTTGAAAAATTGAAATGGTGACGGCCCGGCCCAGCGCTAGATCTCCCTTAAATACATATATATCAGAATATTTCATTAGCGATTAGGGTGTTGGTAATATAATTTAATTAAAAACTCAGATTACAATAGGTATTTAACCTAGATTTTTTGAAGTTTTATCAATTTGTTAAAAATTATGAATAGTATTATCGTACCGAAATTAAAGGGCTGTATAGAAATGATATTTTTAATAAAAACATAAATACAGTAAGGCACAAAAAATAATATTATTTAGTAATACTGCTTCAATGAGTAAATTGAATTTCCAGGAGCATGGCGTTGTTGAAACAAACACATATTTACTTAAAAAAAATTTCGTTCTTTCTTTCACCAAAATCAGTTGAACTTCGAGTAGTCTTTTTTCAGTGTACGTACCTTAAAAGCTTATAAATATAAAGCCAGCCCGTTTAAATAATGCATATGGACATACAGGGTGATACATAAATGAGTTATCACGTCAACGTCACTTTTTAAATGGAACAACCTATATCAACTTTTGACTTTTTTGGGACTTTAACAAGTTGTAAAATCTAAGCTTAAAGATGTCAAGGAAAACGATTGCACAATCCTATCTTAGTTTTTCATAAGCTATCCATCGACATCAATTTTGAGTTTAACCCAAGGTTAAAATCAACCAACATTTTATAACCTCGAGTTAAATTTAAGTTATTGTCAACTGATATAGCTTATGAAAAACTAACATAGGAATGTGCAAACCGTTTTCCCTATTTTTTAAAAATTTAGATTTTACAGCTTTTTAATACTTATGCCAAAATTGACAATTTTTAAGGGTCAATATTTAGCAAAATAGGACATCATACATGAAACATACCTAGAATTTTCCTTAGAATTCAAAAATGCAATCATATACAGGGTGTTCCATATAAAAAAGTGACGTTGATGACCCTGTATATTCTAGGATTATCTAAAAAATATAGTAAAAATAAAAATCGACTTGTGTCCGAGCGTTTTTATTCAAAATTAACCTGTTCACAGATATTTTTATTACTCCTAACTTTATCAGCAAAAATTAATTTATTTAAAATTATTATTGTTATTATTATTATATTATAATAAATTATAATTATTAAAAATTTATATCAATAAACGGCGGAAAATGTTTGCTTGTTGTATCTTCTTTCAACATACAACTTTATAAAAGACACAAACATGTTCACAGAAATAGAAAATGCTTTTTAGGAGGACACATATGCTTGCAAGCAAATCGGCGAAAAGTTGAAAATTTTACCGATATGCACAGATTAATATACCGATATGCCATTAACTAAAAGTTCAATATTATTACGTCTCGCGCTAAATTACTTTGGCACGTTCAGCTAAACAGGATCAATTGTTGCCTCTGGTTACTAGAACCGAATCCCGAGTCTAACGCCGAGTTTCTGGCTCAGATAGACATGCATGACATGGAATCTGAGTCGGGGGCCGCAACTTCCAGGATGACGGAGCCTTGTTTCCATGGGCAAAGAGTGATTTTCCAACAAAATAACTTAGAGCACAGCAGAGGGGCGACCTCATTAATAGGCCGTTACATAGCTATGGGGCATACACTCGTTGGTCTACCTTGGTCTTACAAAAGACATGTGAGAAGTATAGATAGATCGAAAATCCTCAGGATTACAAAACGGACGGCCACCTAAACCCGAGGACATGCATGTTTGTTGATAAATGTACTGAGCCCTTGATATTACCTGTATTATTTCAGGGTGCCTAGTGGTTTTGAAACTGACTAAAGTACGAGGCAAGTATCGCAACGGCCTTCATCTGGTTTTCGTTATTACGCCAAGTCGCACAATACTGTATGGGACAGCACGGGCAACAACAAGAAAGGCGCTGGTCTCTTGGAATACCTTAGTTTTTAGGTTTAGAAATTATTAATCGAGGAATTAAGTTGCGGTTGGATAAGCTGCTAGTACCATGCTATGGAATAAGAGAAATGAAACAAATATCAAACTTTATAGAAAAAGCCTTAGTGAGTTGAGTTCTGCATTGCGGTTCTATAAGGGTAACAAGAAAACACTTATGTGGAACTTCGAAAAGGTTCCCAAAGATACACGTAGGCTCTTTAACAGGACCATTGGATCGAAATTACCTACTCACTGGGAAGAATATAAAAATTCTCAACGCAAGTATAAAGAACTGATACGTAATTTGAGGAGAAAATCTTGGAGGACCTATTGCGAAAGCTTGGACGATTTCCAAGAAGCTGCCAAACTTTAAAGGGTGCGATCGAAGGCAGAACGTATGAGTGCTAAGCGATAGAAACACCAACACCACCACAGCAGAGGATGCTGCTGCATGCTCTTGGAAACATACTTTACACGCTCTCGTCCGAAATCTAGTGATGTAGTTCCTGGGCAGGTTTCTCTAGTAGGGGCAGGTCTGATTGACTGGAAAACGTCTACCAACGTCGTTATAGTGGACACTATTAAGTGAGTAATATGCTCATTTTGTCCATTGAAGAGTGAAGGACGATACGGGTCCTAGCAATACCTACTAAACAACGAGGCCTACTAGCTGAAATTAAAATAGGCTATACGTCATCAGATCCATGCCGACACTCACCTCCCGTAAGAAATGCATTAAAGCACAGACCAATGCAGTTTTGCTTATATCGTACCGTGATAACTGGCCATAAGACATACTAGGCCGATAACCGGCACTTGCTAACCGAAAACAAAACAGTGTGAAACATGATGTCGTTGTTCGTGAATTAGAGATAATAGAGTAGTTTTGTCTCCATTTTTGTTGAAAATTTAATTATATTTATTAGTTTTTGTACGTTTGAAATGCGCCTAACTGCCGGTGTAATTACAAAATCAGGCCAAAAGTTCACGTGTTTAGTTTCCCGAAAGACAGTGATTTGCAAAAAAAATGGCTACGAGCAATTCCGCGGGATGATTTAGTGCCCAATAAAAACACTAAGGTGTGTGAGCTACATTTTTATAAAGGTAGTATAATTTGGGATATTTCAGAACCGTATCCGGGAACAGGTAAAATTATTTCAGTACATTTAAAAAAACCCCGAATAAAAAAAATTCTGTACCAACGGTTTTTCCAAATTGCCCCAATTATTTGTCAAAAAACGTCCTCGACCGCAAAAGTAAAGATGAAAAAAATAAGAATCTTGATGAACTACATCTTTTGCAAGCCATAGAGCAAAGTAAAGAAGAGTTTAATTTACATAGAGAGGCTTCATGTTTTCAAAGTTTTGAAGAGTTTTTAAAAGTATTTCGAAATTTTAATTTAAGAAAAAGGTGGTTTTCGGTAAAGGATACAGATAAAATAACTTTATTTAAACTTGAATATACTCCTGGTCGCCTAATAACTTGGGCAATTGTTATAAATAGCGATTTAAAATTAGAAACATTATTATATGGTCAATCTGTTTGTGTCTCAATATCAAATTTAAAATCACCATATTTATCTAGCAGTTTGGATGAAATAGAAAGTTTAATTGACACAATTGACAATATGATGATGTCAATACCCATAAATCTTGATAGCGACATTCCTGATCCCAGTGAAACGTGATTTACACCATACCGAGTCAAGTCAACTCCCCAGTACTAGTAAAACTCCCACAGAAACTCCAAATTCAGATAAAGTTGAGTCTGACAATAATAATATAAAAAAAAATAAAATTGTGACTGATATTCTTTTAAACCTAAAAGGTTCTGACGAACTCACTCAAAATCTAAAATTTCTCTCAGAATAGTTAACTTTGTTAAGTATTTCAAAAGAGAGGTATCGATATTCGCCAAGCACCATTGTGTTATGTTCAATTTTGTGTACAATAAGCCCTCATTGCTATAAATATTTGCGAAGTCATGCTCCTATTATCTTACCTCATCCTAACACAGTAAAATCTATTTGAATAGAGTAATAGGTGTAAACTGAGACAATATAAAATGCACTTAGACAAATTCAGGGGAAGACTGTTAAATATACTAAAAAAATACGAATTTTCACTTTTTACACTGTCTCACTACCTCACTTCTTTTTATTTACAAAGAAAATGTAGAACGAAAGCTCTCTGTGGTCAATTAAGAAATCATCTTCTGGGATTTTTACTTCATCAACCTTATATACGCATCCATCCTGCCAGCAGAGGAGAAGAAGACGTTAATGCAAAGCAGCTCAAGGATTCAGCGGTTCTATGGGCTACCTAAAATATATAAGTTTAATGTACCACTTCAACCTATCGTCAGTGCAATAGAATCGCCCAGTTACAAAATCAGTAAATATTTTTTAAATATTTTTAGTAATTTTACACGAAAACATTTATATATTAGAGTCTACGTATTTTGTAGGAACATTAAAAGCAATCCAAGTAAATTCAAAAGATATCTTAGTCAGTTTCGATACAGAACCGCTATATACGATTGTGCCTATAAATTTTCATCAGACTTATTACACCATAATAATATTGAAAACACGCTCTTAGACCTAATTGAAGCAGGTCTCAGGTCAACATATTTTATTTTTCAAGGAACTTTTTATGAAGAAACCTCACGAGTAGCCATGGGATCTCCGCTGTCGCCAATGGTAGCCAATATCTTCATGGAAGCTTTTGACGAAAAGCCTTAGAGTCGTCCCCATTAAACAGATTCTCATATCGATGAAAGACATTTTTTTAACCTATGCTCGTAACATTTTTCAATATTTAACAGATAAAGAAAAATACGTGACATTACTTGTTGATGAAATTTGGATTACAAAGCAGGCAATACCGTAGGAACATCAGTAACTAATAAAGATACCTTAGCATCATCTGCAGTAACATTTATGATCACTAGTCCTTGCTCAAGCCTTACAGAAGTCATTCATATATCTCCTGTAGCTAAACTTAATTCAGAAATATTATATACTTTTATAAAGACCATTATAGAAAATGTAGAAGAAATTGGGTATATAGTATTTTGTACAGTTAGTAACAATAATGCAGTAAAGAGTAAAGCAATAAGTAATTTTTCACCCCTTAATCAACTCAGTATAGTATTCCCACATCCCACTGACCCAGTAAGATCCTTATTTTACCTTTTTGACACTGTTCATTTACTGAAATGTATCTTTAACAACTGGCTTAATTCAAAACCTTACCAAACATTTTCTTAACACGATTTTGAGACAGGCCAAAAAAAATGTGCTTCCTTTTCTTGATCAAAAACCTATACGAACTAGAACAAGACAAACTATTGAAGCATGGTTATTCACTTAGTTTAAAGACTCTATTTCCATCATCTCTTAAAAGACGAAATGTAAAATTAGCTCTTCAAATCTTTAATCCCTTTATTATAGAGGTTCTAAAAGGTTTTGTTAAAAATTTGTCACATTCAGAAGATACCGCAGACTTTATTAGTATTATATTGACATGGTGGAAAGCTATGAAAGTAAAAACTCGCCTTAAGAGAAAACATTTGTTAAATAAATATCAGGAACCTTTTACCAAACAAATACTAACAGCCCCAAATGATGATCCTAAGTTTTGTTTTTTGCTAAAAATGTAAAATTGGCTAAATACTTGAAGTCCAACCAATTTTACAAAACACTGACTCGACAAACCCACACTATATTAAACAGAAATCAGAACTCCCAGTAATAACCTATTTAAGCGAATATTGCTGCTATATTGTTTTTAAAAAAAATTGGTGTTGCAAAGAAAACTTAACTCTCAATGAACCTTGTGTTGTAGAGGATTCTTATAATTTAGTTAATTCCTTAAGTCGAGGTGCTCTTTTATATCCTCGAGAACAGGTAGTGGATGTAATTTCAACCACATATGTTATATTTAAAAAGCTAATTGATAAATTCGAAGATATATTTTTGGATATTTAAGTACAACAAAAAATCTTTCCTTTGTGAGTTGTTTTTAAGTTATTTTAATAAAAATACACTTTTAACAAACATTTCTTAATAATTATTGTTCTAAATGTAATCATAATTTATTAAATAAAAACAAAAAAAGGAAACTACAGACTTTTAATAAATAGGTAGTTATGAAATTAAAATCTAGCACAAGTTTCGCATTTTTGTATTGCTAGGAAGTATCATCAATACAATCTTTTCCAGAATTTAGCAAATGACAACCTATTATATTCTTGATCATAGAGACTCACCACAACACAGACATATACCACTTACCCAAGCTTGAAACCATACCCGATTTTGACAAGTTAAAATAATAAGTTGATTAGTACATAAAAGCTTATAAAATAATCATTTTATGAGTCCTTTAAATTTTGTTATACATCAATACTATTAATATACGAAAGTTTAATGTATTTCTGATATATTTTTTGTTTTATAATATATAGACAATACAAATTATGTATTTGTATAAGTAAATCAGGTGTTTGGAAATAACCGAGGTGAGAACAAAAACAAATATATTAAATTTTGATTGAACTTTCTAGTAGATCTACAATAAATGCCTAATATATTGAAATTAAAGTTAGTAAAATAGTTATAGAGACATGTAGGGCTGCTGAGAGGTTTTTTAGGTTGTTCCATAAAACTAATCGCATTTTTAATAAAAACACCAAAGATTTAGTTACCTTATGAAAACCTTGCCATCTTCAATTGAATTTTGAATCTAGTATTAATACAAAAACCCTATTAGAAAAGAGTAATTATTTCTAAATAGGAAAGTCAGTTTCATTTTAGTTAGTAAACATTATGAGTAGTATGGGTTTAGGCATGAATACGAAAGAAATATATATGCATTTATATGTCTATATATTATATATATATATATATATATATATATATATATATATATATATATATATATATATATATATGACTCTGTTAGGCTAATAAACAAATAAATATATTTCCAACTGTCTTTAGAACATTAATTTCATCTTCTTTAAAAATGTTTCCTTACATCCTTCAGTTGTTAGTGTAAATGTTATATACTCGCAGTATACGTACAGGGTGGTCCACTTAAGATGCTCCTATATCCTTTATCTCAATAAATAAGACACTAGAAAAAAAGTTTAGATTTTTTCACACTTGAAGACTAAAATTGTGAATTTTGGTTATGGATCCATGGGAGTGGTTAATATTTAATACTCTGACCTATCAAGAGCGAAAATCCATCCAATCCAAACTTAGAATATTATATTATTTATGTTTAGTTAGATTTTTAACAAAAATACCCGAATTATTATAGAAATTTGGTCATAACTTCTAAACTACTAATTTTTGGAATATACACTATATATATGGAATGATGCAGAATTAAATCCTAACCACAATAAAAGTGCTAAATACAGGGTGTTCCATTTAAAAAAATTAAGTTTTTTTAGTTACAAAAAAATTTTTTTTGATGGTCATTTGTGACCACCCTGTATAATGGATTTTCGCTCTTTATAGGTCAAAGTATTAAATATTAACCACTCTCATGGATCCATAACCAAAATTCACAATTTTAGTCTTCAGGCTGTGAAAAAATCACATTTTTCCAAAAATCTGTTTTTCCGAAAAAAATTAGAAAAGTTAATTTTTCTCAAAAACTACTCAAAATTTCGTATGCTATGATGACAAAAAATACTCAAAATCAAGCGTAGAATTAGAATTTCTAAAAATATTCATACCATTTCATTAAAAAGAAAAAAGTTGGTTACTGTCCTGGCACAATGGAACACCCTGTATACATAAAAATATTATAAATAAAAAATATACTTAGGGTCAAATACTTTTTGTATTTAACTTTTTTTTCTCAGTGTCTCATTTATTGAGATAAAGTATAGGAGCATCTTAAGTGGACCACCCTGTACCTGTTCAGTTCATAGTAAAACTATTATTATTCTGTCACTTAAATCAACAACTGCTTGCAATATTTGTCACTAAACTAATTGAAAATTCATGAAAGAATTAAAAACCTTTTAACATTTTGCAGTATTATTTAAAAGATCGGTAAATTTCCTTTAACCCGCAAAATTTCCTCGTAACGGATTCCACCAGACACACAGTTTATATATGCATATAGTTGTTTTGTAATAAATTAACACATTATATAAATGTCAATATGTGTCAATTTTTTTTTATTACGGGAGTTAAAAGGACTTATTTTTGAACCCAAGCCTTACTTTATAAGAAATTACAAATATAATGTTTGTTTTGGAATTTGTTATGAGGGATGTTCTGGGCAAAGAACAATGCACTGATTATTTATTTTTCTAACATATATACATACATGCATACTTACGAACGTACAAATATACATACTATTTTTAAATTTTTGATATATCTATCGGTATTATTTTATAGTTACTTATCTATAAAAAATCAATTATGATATTTCTTATTTTCCTCCATAAAAAAACATTTTTTTTGTAGGAAATGGAATTTTACTGACTTTTTAAACATTAAATTATGCCTCCATTTTGTTTCGCCATATAGAATATACCAAATTTTACAGGTTGATCCCATTTTCCCACTTGATTTTTGTGTAAGATTTCAACTTAATTGGATATATAGTTTGTTGGTACTGATATTTTAAACATTTAGTTCGGCCGCTATTTTGTTTAGCTATAAAGGCTCTTCACCAAAATCTTACCAGTTTATTCCTAGGTTACACTTGATTTTTAGACAAAATTTGAGGTAAATTAGATTAGTAGTTCTTTAGTAATATTTTTTTAACATTTTATGAGGCCGCTATTTTGTTCCGTCATATTGGATGTTCACTAAAATATTATCATATGACTCTTAATTTTTGACCAAAATTTGAAGTCAACCGGATAAGTACTTTTTTAGCTATGTCGCAAACAGACAGATAGACCGGCGGATTTGAGAATTTCTGCAAAAATCTAGGAGGGTAATTTCTATACGATTAGAATACGTTCCTCTTACAAGGAAAGTCAAAGGAACCGCAAAATATTTATATCACTTCCTTTTTGATTTTAAACCCCCTGCCCGAATTTCTGACTACGCGTCTAATATATACTTGGCAAAAACACATTAAATTGCTTGGTATAAACATATATTAAATTAAAGATAAACAAGCCGCCGCTGGTTCAGTCTATAGTGGAAGCCATTTTTGGGACCGGCGACGCAGAGAAAGATATATGTTTTCTCTCGCACACACAGCACGCAAAAAACAAAAATAAATCCAACTTTCCAAACTATTCATGAATGAAATGTTGAGTCTATCCTTTGTTTTATAGTCTAAGCCCACAACCATTAAGTAAAGTTTTTTCTAAAGATTTAGTCAATCATGAAATATAAAGGAAAAACTTATAAAATATATTTTTGCATGAGCCTGTAAGGTCATCGACTGATATACAGCGTGTAACAAAAGTAAGGAAACCACGAACTATCAGGTACCGATGTGTACTGACGTATGAAATTATGCGAGATCACATTGCTGTCAAGTTTACCGTTTTTCGTTATAAAAGGGATTTTTTTAATGAAGCACCCTATATTATATTACTTTTTTAAAATGTGCGTAAGATTTTCAATACTTTTTATTAAGAGCACTTTTTATAACAGTCAATAATTTTTGCGAAAATAAGAGTCTAATATCCATGATTTAATGTATTACCTTTTATTAAAACACCTGCATACAAAAGATTACCTGATGTTTGACACTGTGAGTTTTGTTGATTTTCAAAAATGGATCGTATACTAGGTTATAGGGATAGAATGCGAAACCTGCAAGATGCTTGTAATATTTTTTATGATAAATATCACAACAGAAATCCAATAACTAAATCTACCGAAAGTAAAATTAACAAATAAGTTCGTGAAACTGAAAAAGTAAAAGATGCTGTACCTCGTGGCAGACCTAAAAGCGCAACAGATGGTGATAAGGCTTTAACACCCGTATTCACTAAAGAAGTTTAAATTTAGACCAGATCTAACTTGACAGTTATAATTTTAAGATGAAATTTTTAACAACTGAACAAATAATTTTTACAAATGTTACTCTCACAAAATGTTAGCGCCATAAGCGAAACATAACTGGAGAGCTAAGAGGTTTAAGTACCATAGCAACTAGACCTGATCTAACTCTTAAACCTGTTTAGCGAATACGGGTGTAAATATTTTTAAGATAACAGGCATAATTGTCGATATTGGGTCAAAGAACATTCACATTGGATACGTGCAAATCATACACAATTTTCCCCAAAAGATAAATGTTTGGTGTGGTATAAAGGGTGCAAAAATAATCGGTCCTTTCTTGATCGAAGACACATTAACTGGAGAAAGATATTTGAATCTTTTAAGGACCGAAATTGACCCAGCTATTGCAGAACTTTTTCCGAATCAGTAAGTTCCTTACTTTACCTGCTGTATTAAGTATTTAAACTTGATTTTTTAGGTAATGGTGCACCAAATGATGAAATATGGTTTCAGCAGGATGGTGCTCCACCGCATTTTGCTCGGAATGTTCCGGAATACTTAGACAATGTTTTTTTTGGAAGATGGATTGGACGTAAGGGTACAATAGAGTCCCTCGACTACTTTTTGAGGGGACACCTTAAAAATGTGGTATATAAAACTAAGCCTAATGACCTCGAGGATTTAAAAGAGCGAATAGAAATCGAATGTATCCAGAAAACTGACATTATCAAACATATCAGGTAACCTTTTGTGTGCCGGTATTTTATTAAAAGGTAATATATTAAATTATGGATATTAGACCCTTATTTTCGCAAAAATTGGATACGGCTTAGTATTAAAATTAAGGGTTAGAAAGTAAGGGATCCATTTATAAAGTAAAATATTGTGCGAATTCAAAGGTATTGAATTAGCAGAAAAATTCAAATAAAAATTAGTTTTCCAAATGTTTATTAATAATTTTCAGTTATAAAGACTGTTGTTTATTTTCCGAAGAAAACTCGCTACTGATCTTCTCAGGAATACTGATCGTATCTGGGTCAGGTGTTTGGGACCTAAAATAATAACAAGTTTCAGTATTACACAGCACAATAGGTTTGTCCAATGCGATTTTGAAGACTAATATTCGAAAAAAAAACAAGCGGAAATATAGAGATGAGGTTTTCAAGTTTTTAAAGAATATGATTTTTAGTAGCATATTTTAGTGTCAATATTATAAGAGGCCCAAAACATTATATACAGAGTGTTAACTTTGACCCTTACAAAAATTTTATTTCTACCCCGATTTAAAAAATCAAAAATTCGATTAAAATTCTTATACGAAGATAGCCAGTGGATAAATATAATAAAAATAATTTTAGCGATTTTTAACGACTGATATTTTTTTAAATATGGCGATTTTATCAAAAAATGGTTTTTTTTGCTAAAACAATTACACAAGTAACAGAATCTCTTCTTTGTCGTATTTTTATACATGCCTTTAACTGACCAAGTACCGAAAAGGGTATTTTATATTATACAGGTTGTCCAAAGTTTTTTTGTTTCTTTTTAATGCAACGAAAATAAGTTTTCCTTTAACGTTTAATAAATTCTCGATTAACTAAGAACGATCACAAATTAAAACACTTTGACATCACTGCAGTCTACTTAAAATACTTACAAAAGCACAAACAAAATTCTAATATTTACTGGTTTCTCCTACAGACAGACCTCTTGGCATCTCTTGGGCATACTTAAAACTAAATTGTTAAGGTTTTCCTGGGGAACATTTTCTGAATCTTCTTGTAACTCGTGAGTTATGCCTTGATGTAACTAACAGTTTTAGAGAAGACCAAACGTACTCAAAAATATTTAGATCGGGTGACTTCGCTAGCCAATCCATTCTCTCAATAATATTATATTCTAAGAGGACCGTTGTAGTTTGGGTTTGAGACGGCCTAACATTATCATCTACCAAAACGAAATTTTCTCAATAGGTTTTAGCATAAGTAAGTATTATTGGAATAAAATTATCATTTCTATTTTTAGCTCTGATAGTCCCTTGAGTTATAAAAAATTATTTTTTATCATTCCACATTACGCCAGCCTATTAATCTTACGCCAGCCTATTAATCCGTCTTTCATCTATAAAAAGGCGATTTTTCTATTGTTCTCTCGAGCCAATGCGATTTTGTGCCCACTCCATTCGAGCTACTCGTTGCCAAGAGAGTAGTATTACACATTTTGCAAGACGTCTGACATTAAAATAAAATAAAAAAAAAACACTTTATAATCTAAAATACCCTTTTCGGTACTAAGTCGGTTAAAGGCATGTATAAAATACGACAGACGAAAGAAATATTGTTACTTGTGTAATTGTAAATGTAAAAAACTCATTTTAGATATATTTTTTTCTGATAAAATCGCCATATTTCAGAAAATATTGGAACTATTAAAAATCACTCAAATTTGGTTTTTTGTATTCATTCATTCATTATTCTTCGTTTTTTTTCAAATTCTAGGTAGAAACGAAATTTCGAATTTTTGCAAGAGTCCAAGATGACACTTTGTATATAATGTTTTGGGACCTTTTTAATATTGACACTAAAATATTCTACTAAAAATC
The DNA here is from genome assembly GCA_030620095.1 of Kuschelorhynchus macadamiae. NCBI lineage: Eukaryota > Metazoa > Arthropoda > Insecta > Coleoptera > Curculionidae > Kuschelorhynchus > Kuschelorhynchus macadamiae. The sequence goes on from JAUTXW010004836.1 coordinate 732,406, forward strand.
ATTTTATTCCAAAACATGTTGAAAACCTCATCTCGATATCTCCATTTGGGTTTCGGTAAACTATGTTGACACTCTTAAATCTCGTTTATTTCTGTTTCTTTTTGTTTTTATCCACCATTCTAGCAGTCCAAATTGAGAAAATGTGTGCAAAACTCTCATCAGCGCTCAAAAATTACTTTCAGATGTCATTATTATACAAATTAAAGGTAATTTTGATTTCAAACATCTTTCCGACTGTTCCCATCGCCATGCTTATTTTAATTTGATGTGCGACGTTGCCATATTCATAATTAAAGAAATATCTATAAGTTATGATACACGTAAAACTAAATTTTTTTATAACAAAACTTATAATTAATACAAATGCAGATTAGGTTAGGTTAGGATTGGTGAGGGTTTCTGTAAAGAAAGCGCGCGGTAGCGCGCCAACCGCATTCCGAGTCTATATTGAAAGGGGGATGTTTCTGTAACAAAAATTATATTGTTAGGTGAATCTGTCCCGTTAACATTAGGTTAGCCCAGGTTCGTCAATAAAACCTTCATTAATACTATAACAATAACAACAAATAATTACAATTCTGTTGTCCAAATAATTTTCAAATGCTCATTTTATTTCCTTTAACAAATTGGTAAATCTAAAATCTGGCAACATTGCTAAATTCTAAAAAAACTTTTGCATATTCCGCATTTTTTATTTTTGAAATGTAATATTGCAAATGGGTACTTTCCGGAAAAAAAATAAAATATGCAATAATCGTCTGTCAGGATAGTTTAACGGACCCCTCCATTCGTTTTAAAAATATAGTCAAGTCTTGAAAACTGCCTTACAAAATTGCATTAGAAAAACCTATTGTCCAGCAGTGTATTTAGTCAAGAAGAATATGAAAATATATTGTACTTACCAAGCACAATCAAGGGCTATTTTGCGGCTCGTCATAGTCACCATATATCTAATCTGATTGCAACAGCCTGTAACTGGCTTCGAATATTGCTTCTTTTAGTAGTTTTCGATCTACCGGATGTCTGGTTTGGTACCCCAACGCAATATAAACAGTCCTATATTGGATCGGTGTCTCGGCTTCTTGGAATCTTGTGTTGGGTACTTGCTCCCTAGTAATTTCCTTACTATTACAGATTTAAAAGTAATTTTTTATTTGTTAATTTCTATCAAAACAACATGTGAAGTTGTTAAATGGGTCATCTGTCACTGTCAGCTGATAAGCTTTCACTTGATAGACTTTATCAGCATAAAATCCCTAGTATACGTACTAGGCAGTACGGACAACAAAATAGGTCTACATACCTTAAATGGCAGGAAAATGGAAAAAAGGTAGGTTATGCCACTTTATATAAATGCACCGATTCGGAACTGGTAAAAGTAAAGCGTCCGTGGACACTTGTTTTATAACCAAGAATGATAGATATAAAAGTACCTAACTAATTAACTTGATGTGAGAAATTAAACGGACTTGCCATATAAAATATTTCAGGAAACTACAAGAAATCGGTGTAAAATAAGAAATCTTAGTAAGATACCCGAATCAAAGATATCACTATGGTGAGAAGATTAAATGTTAAAGGAATTTATGTATTGGTAATACTTCTATCCTTTTTTATGATAACAGTGAAAGCAGAGACGGCCATGGCCTTAAGTGCTAGTAATTAGAAAATCATCCTAGACCTGGTTTATCAGTTTTGTTTTTTGTGGTTATTAGCGAACATCAGTTTGACATCTAGAAAGATTAAATATGTTTTTGTGATTTTTTTTTCGTTAGTATATGTGTGTTTTCGTCGAATTTAGACGTATGATAGTAGCAGTTAATAAGTTGTTTGTTGGAATAAACTTATATGTCGTTTGAAGTTCAGGTATGTATTATTTAATTTTCTAGTGGTATAGATATAACGTGAAAAATGTATATAGTTCGTTAGGTTTAGCATACCAAACTATTTATTTCAAAAAATGTCGTAAAAAACTAGAAAAACGTAAACCTCAAAATTCATTTGAATGCCGGATTTATTTTCAATGTGGATAAGCTATAGTTCTATATACTTCACAATATTATACTACAGCTCTTCTTGCTATTCTTCCATTAGATGATGTAGGCAAATACCCAAATAGTCATGTGATGAAAAAAAAACATTGGAATAGTTCAAGCTATACATTTTAAACTCAAGTATTTAAAAAAATATGTTTGATTTCAAATGGTATAGTAAGTCAAATAGTCAAAGTCAAAATATAGCTTTATTATCAAATACAAAAAGTGTTGACAAAGACATGAATTATAAGTCAAAAGTTAGAAAAAAGTTAGACTAAAGGAAAAACAAACATATTTAACATTAGAGAAAGATTACATTTGTGCAAGGTCCTGTTTAAAAGTATATAAGGGTGATTCCACGCGAAATACGATATGTCCGCAAATTTTAAATTAACATATTTTGATAAATAAATGTATTTATATTTTTTAATAATGACCCCAACATTTAAAAAATATATAACTATCAAGTTTTTATGTCTATTGCTTAGAAAAAATAATGTGGCAATAATGGATTTTTGTCCTGTATTTAACTTGAACAAAATCGCTACATTTTATCATGTTGGCCGCGGTCGAAAATAAATGCTAATCTGTCAAGGGTTCCAGTTTTTTTCAGATGTGTGCATTTGGTGAATATTTGTTGTGTTATTTTTTTTCCAAGTAAGTAATTTAATAGTAATAATAGTTTATATATAATATCAATTTTTTTGTCCCATCAGTTATGAAAAAATACGCTAAATTGAAATAGCCCATTCAAGTAAGGCCAAGTAAGTATGTGTTGTCCAATTAAAAGAGTCCTACTTTGGGTCTTCTCTGTGAATTTGTATTTTTAAAGTGTTCAGCTATTGTATAGAAGAGCTTGATGAAATTTTAGCATCGACTGCAAAAAACTATTTAGGTCTAAAAAAGATATATCTACTCTGAAAATTTAGATATGTACGTACTAAAGCTAAACTAGGCTACTGGCTTTGGAAAATTCATATCAATATTATGTCTCCGATTTTGTGTTAAGTGATATTAACTAAAATTGTATTATTTACATAAACGTGCATGGTAATTATAGGAGTTTTCCAATATCAGCTTTTTTTTTTGTTTCCACTACTTGTAGCCTACCCTCAAGGATCCATCTATATCATTCCTGGAAGTTTGACAGCAGCACATTAAGTCTATTGTAGGTAAAGAAAATTAGTAAATATAGGCTGGTTTCAAAAATAAGCATACTTTTCATAAGCATTTAGGTAAACTTTATTCCAGTTCAATGTAAAATTCTGTAGAAAACATTTACACAATAGAATATACTTATTTAACTCGGGTGGTATGATAATGTTTTTAAGTAAAAGTGGGCATTTTTTAATTAATAGTCAAGCGACATATTTTCATTATTGGACACACTGGGTCTCTTATGAGTAAAAAGTTTTTTTAATGCTGATATTTTTCAGATCGCCCAAAGGCTTGCTTACTTCTGCTGTGTTAAAGCCGAAATGAGAGCATAGTAGATACTATTTGTAACACTACTGCTACTGTGTATCTCTGTTGTATTTTAGTGATTAAGGGTATGTTATTATAATGAATAGTGTTCCCAATCTTTTAGATTTAAGACGAAAAAAAAACTAGGGCAATTACCTCATTAAAGTAAAAGTTACAAGTAAATGAGAATAAGTAACGTTAAATTTGTTTTAGTTTTACAAAATATCGACACAAGACTGCATACAGCAATGCTTTTTGTTACACATTACTTCACAATCTCAAATTTGTGTCACGATCTGGGGTTGGGAATCTCTGACTCTTTAAGAGACCTATACTTATCAGTTTAACCAATGGTATTCGATGTCCAGTTTAAGCATTTTCTGGAGTTGAACTTAGTTTTGAGCAGTTAACACAACACTGTACAAAAATGTATCTAATAAGAATAAGCTGCAATAACCTAGAAGTTCACTAAAATCTGACTTCCTGTTTCTTGACAAAGAATGTATTTATTAAACTACTTACCCGATTGACTTCAAAAAATCCAATATGGCAAAACAAAATGATTTATACAGACAAATAATATAAATAAATAACAAAAATTTTAGCCTTTTATACAGCAAATATAAATAGAATAACTCTAATAAATCATTTTAAACACGTGTTTGGTAAAAGATTGAATTTGTGCATCTTCAAGAGCATCTGTTCTGTTAGTTTATCTTATTTGCTTGTATAAATAGTCTAAGGGTATTCGCATAATTCAAGCAAAAAGTTAATATTTTGGTATTGATATGAGTATGACTTAATAATATTAACTTTTAAGCACCACAAATTGATAATCTTATTAAGAGAAATCTCTATAAACTACATTTTTTAAAAATATTTTTATGTAAGTAATATGTCTTGTAAATACTTAATTTCACAAAAATTTAACCTGATATCTTTTTTTCATAACGAAATAATTGATATTTATTTTTTTTTTTATCATATATTAATAGTTAATAGTTAAGTGATCCCAGTTTCAAGCAATGGGAATTGTCCCCCTTTTATTATTTTAGCAGTAAATATCCCGAATTCGAATTAAATCCAGCAATCCTATGTGGCAGTAGAAGAAGGAATGCTGAGAAAAAGTAAATAATTCAAGAAATGTTCTTGCGTTTTTTTTAATTAAATTTCTTTGTATTATGAATATTTCTGCGTTCATCCAACATGCTCTATATAACATATCTAAATATTAAAAGATAGATCTCTTTATTTTAATTTTCACACACATTGTATATTCTTCTGATTACATAAATAAAATTTATATCTAAGTAATGTCACGTATCAATTTGCGATGATTTCACCACCTTTTATAATCTGTATATACTCTGTACTGTATATCTGACTATTCAACGGCTTTTTTTCATTACTATATTTTTTATGTTTTTATATATTTTGTATGCACCCTGAATATATCTAAATATAAAAAAACCTTTGCCTTTTACCTTAAAATAAAATCTTACATCTACAGACAAATGAAAAAAAAACTTAGTGACAATTTTTTTTAAATGGACATGTCTTTTTCAACCCTTTTGTATCCGGGTAATGACAACCGTCATCTTAACCAATGACTAAAAAAAGGTCCTGACTTTTAAATTAGAGGAAGGGCATTAGTAATCTGTTATTTCAGATGTAAAAAAATTAATCATATACTTTTTTACTTCCCTCATAAAAGAAAGTAGTTTAATCGTGAAAAAATCACCCTCCGAAATATTTTCAGATCTTAACGTTTCAGGGTCTCTAGATGACGAAAAACATGTTTTCTCGATTCGGTGGGCCTGTCTGTCTGTATGTCGATCTGTCAGTCTGTCTCTTATTGTTGCTAAAAAACTACTTACCCGATTGACTTCAAAAAATCCAATATGGCAAAACAAAATGGCGTCCTAGAGAAATGTTAAAAAAGTTATTACTAAGAAAGTGCTTATCCAATTATTTCAAATTTTACAAAACATTAAGCATTATGTTGAAATTAACTGGTAACATTTTGGTACGAGTCCAAGATGGTGAAACAAAATGGCGGCTTAATTAAATATTTAAAAATTCAGCTGAAGAAACTGCTTTATGATTTGATTTCAAATTGTGTGCCATAACTTAATGTGGTATAGGGATCAACTAGTAAAATAGTGGTACTAATTCAAGTTGGCCGAACAAAATGGCGGCCAAATAAAATGTTTGTAATCCTGAAAAAATTACCCTTTCTGGTTTTACAAATCTTTACGTTTTAGCGTCTCTAGATGCCAAAAAATATGTTTTATCAATTTCGTTGGTCTGTCAGTTCGCGGCATAGCTTAAAAACTATTTACCCGATTGACCTCAAATATATACAAAAAATTAATGGTAAATATCCCAAATGGCGGAACAAAATAGCGGCCTAGCGAAATGTTAAAAAACTACTTATCCAATTAATCTCAAATTTTGCACACACCTCAAAGTATTATGTTGGAATCAACTGGTAAAATTTTGGTACGAATTCAGGATGGCCGAATAAAATTGCTGCTTAGTAAAATATTTAAAAATTCAGTCTGAAAAACTACTTGATGGATTGATTTCAAATTGTGTGCCATAGCTAATTTTGGTATAGGGGTCAACTAGTAAAATTGTGGTACTAATTCAAGATGGCCGAACAAAATAGCGGCCACATAAAATGTTTGTAATCGTGAAAAAAATCACCTTCTTAGGTTTTACATATGTTTACGTTTTAGCGTTTCTAGATGCCAAAAAACATGTTTTATCAATTCCGTCGGTCCGTCTGTCGATCTGTCTGTCAGTTCGCAACATAGCTTAAATACATCTTATCCGATTAACCTAAAATTATGCCAAAAATTAAGGGTCATATGAAGATGACCTGGTAATACTACTAAATACAAAGTTTTGTTAGAGTGGTGTATTATTTGAGGTTTAGATCCAGTAAAAAAAGCAAGCCTTTTTTTAAATTGTCGACGTTTTGAAACTTAATTGTTCCATCCTCAGGACACATATTATCAGTCTTTACCTATTTCCTTGGTCCGCATATATATTTTCCAGATATTAAGTTTTTAAATGGTTTTCATTAACAATTCTCCTGTTGTTACTTTAGAGAGTTGTATTATTTAGGGTTAGGATGAAGGAAAAAAAGAGTATATTTTTAATTAGCCGACGTTTCGCAACTTTATTGTTGTATCCTCAAGACACATATATAGATTATATATCCTGCATAAACCCATATTATCAGTCTTTACCTATTTCGTTGGTCCGCAGATGTTTCTCAGATATTAAGTTTCTGAATGGTTTTCGTTAACGATCCACCTGTTGCTATATTAGAGTGGTGTATTATATGGGATTAGGATCCAGCAAAAACAAACGTCTTTTTTTAAATTGTCGACATTTCGCAACTTTATTGTTGCATTCTCAAGACATAAATAGATTATATATGCTGGTTGAAACCCATATTAAAATTATTTACCTACTCCGATGGTTTGTAGATATTTCCCAGATAATAAATTTGTAAATGGTTTTCCTTAACGAACTTCTTGTTGTTAGAGTGGGGTTTTATTTGGGGTTAAGAAATATCTGCGGACCAACGGAGTGGGTAAAGAATGATAATATGGGTTTCATGCAGGATATAAAATTTATGTATCCTGAGGATGCAATATTAAAGTTGAGAAACGTCAACAATTAAAATAAACGTAAAAAATTAAAAAAAAAGCTTTTCTTTTTTATATTAACCCCAAATAATACACCACTCTAACATAACAACAAAACGATCGTTGATAAAAACCACTTAGAAACTTAACATCTAGGAAATATCTGCGGACCAACGGAACAGGTAAAGACTCCTAATACGGGTTTCAATTTAAGAAAGCGAAACAAAATGTAAAATCTATGTGTCCTGAATATGCAAGAATAAAGGTGCTACGAAACGCCGACCGAGTCTAACCGCAAATAATACACCACTTTAACAATTTTTTTTTAAATTGTTCTGCCATATTGGATTTTTACAAATATTATCAGGTCATCCTCATATGACCCTTAGCTTTTGGTGAAAATTTGAGGTCAATCGGGTAAGTAGTTTTTAAGCTAAGCCGCGAACTGACCGACAGACAGACCGACGGAATTGTTAAAACATGTTTTTTGGCATCTAGAGAGGCTAAAACGTGAAGATACGTAAAATCTCAGAGGGTGATTTGTTCATGATTACAAACAGTTTATTTTGCCGCCATTTTGTTCCGCCATCTTGAATTAGTAACACAGTTTTACTAGTTGATCCCTATACCACAATTAGTTATGGCACACAATTTGAAATCAACATGAAAACAGTTTTTCCACGCTGAATTTTTAAATATTTTATTAAGACGTCATTTTGTTCCTCCATCTTGGATTCGTACCAAAATGTTACCAGTTGATTCCAACATAGTACTTGACGTTGGTGGAAAATATGAGATAAATTGAAGAAATGATTTTTAATAATAATTTTTGTAACATTTCACTGGGGCGCCATTTTGTATCGTAACAATGGATTTAAAATTTGATGTAAATCGGGTAAGTAATTTTTTAGCTATGCCGCGAACAGCATGAACACGAGTTACTCACTTTATTTTTTTCTGGATAGGTACTCTACTCAAACTAAACCAAATTTTATGTTTCGTTATAATAGAACAAGTTAAAAGAGAACACGTTACAATTTCATTTTCATCTTACATTTTTCAGAAACTATAAAATGTGACAAACTTACAACAACGTTTATATTCCTCATCTTATTAATATTTGTTTTTAATCTATTCGAATTAAAGATTGTATCTCTGTGTGTGTGTGAATGAATGCAAACGAAATTCGGTGCTCATAATTTAAAACTGACATTAAAAAGAAAAATATGTAAACATAGTTACTGGTTATCAATTACTCAAACCAATGTAACCCTATTTCAATCTCGTCGGCCCCCCTTGCCCCAACCTAATTTCTAGGTTCATTCATAAACTAAGGTTCCCATAATAGACTCCAGGTGTCCGGAGCTCTTGATGGCCACCGTTAACCAACTATCTATCTATAAACAATGGCACTAGTTTTGATAGAAAATAATGGTATAGTTAAGTACATAATGTGAATTTATATAAAACATACTACATTTTTATAATCAAAATGTAGATTATAAAATACTTAATATTTTAAAAATATTTTTAAGTAAAATGTAGGAGAAGCAGCGCTTCATTCGCGTCCCCTGGCGAGCCGCCACTGATTCACTTGTGCTGTAGTTAGGGGGATAATAGATTTGTGTGCTGAAGTTGTTGAGAAACTAAGGGTATTTGTATGATAAGAATAAGTTGCTTTATTTAATTGAGCATTCATGAGATTGATGCCCTTGTTTATAAGGGTTTTTTTGTAATTGTCTATTTTGTTCAATTTGTTGAATTTATGGTCTTTGACCTTTTTCTGATATTGGCCAATTTCTAGGAGACGCTTGAGTGTTCTGCTCTTGATTATGATTACTATTACAAGAAGTATGTCTTTTTACAAATTGCCTACTTTGTGAATAGGAATTTTGAGATTTTTAAAAGTTTTATGAATTGTTGGAGGATCGTTGGCCAGTTGAATTAACATCTGCCTAATTTAAATTTTTATTAGCATTAGACTAATATCGTTGTGAATGATTTTGAGAATCAATACCATTATTATTTTGAAAAAAATCTAACATGCCTTTAAGAGTAGTTATAATAGGGGAGCGCCTCCTCCTCCTCCTCTTCCTCTCTCTCATGTCCCTCATTCTTAACTTCCTCCCCTTTTATTCTCATTCTCATTTTACATATTTTTAATTTTTTCTCTTTGTTCTCCCACATTTGATTTTGCATTCTTAAGTCTTATAAATAGGTGCATCATGATCATTTTAGTATGCCGAGACACATTTACTAAGCTGTGCTCGAGTTGCGTAAAAAGTTATTTTTGAATTTTTCCACCAATTTTGTATAAAACAAAAAGAAAAAATGTGTCAAGTAATAAGTGAATTATGTGTAATCGCGAAAAATTAACTACAACTATCAGACAGTTAAAAGTTAAATATCTCAATTTCTTTGAAGTGATTTCGAAAGATGAATACACCAAGCTGTTTTATCCACTGAAACGAGATTATTTGGAAGCAATTGACTGTTGTGATGATTATTTAGAAGGAATTATAAGCCTTACTACGTTTTTCAATACATTTGGGAAATCATACTTTGTAGGAGAATTAAGCCACCTAATAGAATTTATAGGAGAAGATTGCCAATTTATACCTGCTATTATTGCAACCCAAAAGAGGTTTCAATTATACGAAGATAAAGAACAGGTATTATCAAAGAAAGTTAATCCTATTCGCAAGAGACGTCCCCCTACATATTTAAAATATTATGTTAAATAAATGAAATGGCTGAGTTGCTGATTGCAGTTAAATTATTAGAGGAGAAATTTAGTAATCTTTCAAAAACCTATTTCTCATATTGTATGGCAAGTGGTCCGGAGTGGATAGACTTTTATTGTAATCAATCTGAGGAATTCGTAAAGGCTGCCCTCTGTTGCAACAAATACATTGAAACATTAAATTTTTTTCAACTTATTCAAGATCTAAAAGATATTGGCTTTGGTTACTATTTAAAAGACTTGAAGCAATTTATTGACGAGGATACTATTCTTCAAGAAATTGAAAAGGAAGAATAAATTTAATAATATTTACAATGGAGCAAATGGTTACTGAAATGTATGAAGAGTTTATTATATCTGCTGCATACTTCCAATATTTATCAATTGTAGGCGAAGAAGACGCAGAAGCACAAGATTTGTCAGCATATGTTAATAATATAGATCGAATGAAACAATGTAAATTAGCCGCTAAATTTTGTAATGATTATTTAAAATATAAAAATGAGTATGAACTTTTAAATAAATTTAGAAAATTAGATTTAAGGTATCATATTAATTGTATTCAATCATGGTTGGTTAATGCAAAATAAAAAGGTAATTAAGTTTTTTTTTTATATTTTTATTCATTCATAAAACAATTGTCATATAAAAATAACACATTTGTCAAAGCACACATACAAGGTGATTTTGAATGATAGAAGCATTTTGATTCCATTAGCTTTAGCGCTGGTTGTTCATCTATTTCAATCACATGCTTTTTAGAATATTTCTGTATAAAATCCTTTTTTTCGCTTCCTTTTACAAAAACAAAATCTGCTTTCTTCGTAAGTGTTTCAATTATTTTTGGGAAATGATGTAATGGAGTAAATCCATTATTCCAATGTATACAATGATAATTTTTCGTTAACCATACCGCCTGCTTGTGACAATCAGGTGAAAGAAACTCCATTGGAAAAGGCTTTTTAAAAATGTAATGAGTCATTTCATAACCATCAAAAGCTGCAAGCTCTTTCGGTATAAATTTATTTTTTTCATCTTTGAATCCTTGAATATCTATAACCAATCTCATATTTTCAAAGCAGCAAATTTTTTAATGAGACTTTTTTTACTTGAATAATTTGCAATTTCTTCTTTCAGTTGATTAATTTTAAAAATAAATTTTTCAATTTGTAGTTGTAGTTTTGATGTCATGATTAAAACTAAAAGCTTTTGAAAATTTCTTTAAATTAAATCGAAATATGAAAATAGTGGGGATAAAGTTTATAATTGTTTCACAATTTTAGTAAGAGGGTTGTAGCTAAATAATTTGTCATGTAAAATAAGACAATAAGCAGAAGTATCTTTTTTAATTGCATTGTGTGACTCAAATTCAATTCTCATTACTACGGATCCCGTTTGAATTGTTTCTTTTTGATGGGAGCAATCAATATGCGTAATAGGACTAATGTTTTTGAATTGTTCAGGATTAAAAATGGGTTCATTTGGAACACCATAGTAAGACTGTCTAAAGTTGGCAAACATTTCGTATAAAGCAGAAAATTTGTTTTCTTCGAAATTTAAGTACAAATCGTGATAAGGATATCTTTCAGAATTTAAATATACTCTAATATTTGACAAGGTAATATTGTCAAATTTACTCATATCTTTAACAATTTTCCCTTTTCTGTTTTCTTGAAAGCCAATCACAACATGACGAGGAGCTTCTAGTTTACTAGTTGTTTTTACCGGCCATGTGTGACGGGTTGTTTCGGTTAGAGAAGAATATTCAACAAGTTCCCAACTCCTGAATCCTATCAATATATCTTTATTTGATTCTAATATTTTTGATAGAGCAAGTTGTTGTGGCATATCAACTAGAATGTGAGGAACTTTCCAATAAATTTTATCGAAAGTAACCAATGGAGTGTCAGGAGCAGTAACAAGGTGTGCCGGATCTTCTTTGAAAATAACACCATCTAAATCATCAGTTGATCTAATAAGAACCAATTCCTGTTTCATATTCATAATAATTTTTCTGTAATCTTCAAAAAATCCTAAAAGCATTTTTAGTGGTATGGATACGGAGAATTTTCCATCATTATCAACTAAAATTGTATCACCTTCTTTCCGATGTGGAAACCAACCTGCATTTTCCAGTTTTAAACTTTCGTTGGTATTGTGAGAAAGGTAGCTTTTTAAGGTTGATGCTAATCCAACATTTCTTATTGAATCTATAGTAATTCCGTTTAGTTCATAGCGGATTTCTCTGAACAAAAAGGCTATACCATTGTTAATAAATAGCAATTCTTTCTTATATTTACCTTCTGTATTAGTTAATTTTCCTTCGATATAAAGTAAACTATCTGATGGTAGAGTGTAAGCATCGAGTTCTTGAATTGGGATCCTTATTTCATCATTGTAATCGAATTTTGAAGAAATATATGGTTGATATGTGTGAAGCTCAGAACTGACGATGGAATTGTCTACATAAAGCTTTTCGTTTACGTTTAATATGTTCATTATTTTAAAACAGTGAAACCCAAGGATGTGAGAAATTTACGATTATCTCGTCTTAACTTGTTGGTGTTGGATTTGATACTGAACTGTTGTTTAGGCTTTTTCTTTTTATAAGTTTTTACTTTGTTGATAGTGGTAGGGGCAAGTCTCATCCCAAGGGCTCTATTATATCTAACAACCATTTTATATTTCACTTGTTTGTAAATGTAACCTTACTGTTATAGTTTCTCCTCTAAAACTGATAAGTTCTCCGTCTTGATCAACTATTTTAACTGTTATATTGTTAATTGCTTTGACGCTAACTGGAAAATACAAAATGGGCAAAGGAGATTCAACTATTTTATACCCTGGAGCTACAGTTGGATAAAACTGGTGAATAATATGAACAGGTTTACCATTATTGTAAGAACCGACACAAAAATTACAGTCAATACAAATACCATTCACCTTAGTTATTTTTGCAACATTATCTGATTCTTCCTCTTTCATAGCCTCTAGTATCCTGCTATTAAAACCCAACATTTTTCCTATCGAATCTTCCTTGGTAAAATCAATTATTCTACTACACATTAAAAAAGTTTTTAGAGTATTAACATTTGCTTTTAAAAGAAAAAAAATTTTTTCATTCGGAAATAAATCTTCTATACTTTCTCTTATGTATGTTTCTATATCTGTAATGTCATAAGTTCCGTCGGGAATAACAATTACTTTTTTATCTATATAAAATTTATTATATCCTTCTTTTATATTGGGGATAGTCATAAACGTTTCAAAATCAGCTAAACCCAGGTAATATTGTTTTTCATCCTCTAAATATATGGGCGGATTAAAATCAGCAGACAAAACAGAACTGTTTCCTGATATGGCAATTGTGGTAGACATTGCAGTTTATTTATGAATGAGATATTACAATAAATAATGAGTTTATATATTTTTTTGCAAAAATTTTAGGGATAGTTGACCACAGTTATATGAATTAAATTTTTGTTTATTTTCATAAGTATAAAATACATCCACTTTGCCATTCGAATTAAAATATTTGAGAAGTTCAAAAGGTGGTTTTAAATTTCCATAACTATCAAAATATATTACATTTTTGTTATTTTTAATATAAGCAGTCCAATGAGATCCTTTATTTTGTTTTTTATCCAAATTTACAATACCACATTCTTTCAGATTAATTTTTTTTGGAAGTTCATCGAGCATAAAAACACCTCTAAAGCCAGTTATTTTTAACAGCTTTACATATTTAATAATATCATTGTTCGTAAGTGCTCTTTTTGGAAAACTTATTTTGAGTTTTTTTTTTGTCTGATTGCTTTCATTTTGACGGATCCTCCTTTATAAGGTCTAATAAATAGTCCCTTTCCTTTATATGGTCTAATATATAATCCTTTCCCTTCTTTAGAAGCATTTTCCATTGCAATATTATGTCTATGTATTTCTTCTAGTTGCTGTTTAGCTGCTTTAGCATCATTTACTGCCTTAGCAATTCCTGCCGCGCCTCCACCTAGTGCACCCAGGGCGCCAAGAATGGGAAACAAAAGAGGTAGAAATCTTCCAATTTTTTTGGGTGTTCGAATGATACGTTTTTTTCTCAATTTAAGTTTACCCCCTTTTGTATTTTTTAATCCCAAACCGAACTTTCTTTTACCCTTCATTATTCCTGCAACACTTAAAGCTGCAATTTTTTCACCAATAGAAGAATCTTTAGCTTTTACCCTATCCCAGGCTTTTTTTTCTAATATTTGGTCAGATATGTGTCTTTTTGATAAATCTTCAGTCTGAGAGTAAGATATATCATGTTCTTTGCAAGCGGAATCCAATGGATTTATACCAACTTCACCTCTAGTTAATCTTTTTTCCAAGTTGGTGCCGGGACCACAATAATTATATCCTGGTATATGAACTTCGAAAGGTAGTTTGCTAATTAATTTATTTACTAAACCAGAGCCTTTTCTATTACGTGTTTTAATAGTTTTTTTCAACTTATGGCGACCCACAGTCATTGAAGTTCTTTTTATACTAAAAGCACATTGACATTTTTCTGGTATAAATACTTTTACAGCTAAAAATATTTACTAGTGTGATTAAGAATGAGGATTGAAAAACAAAAATTCTCATTACCAGTAAATAATCATGACGAAAAAATTTTAAGTAAACAGTTGAGAAAGCATGGTGACTTATTTTGCGGTGGTTCAAAAAGAGGGCTTATAGTTGGTTGCAGTGGTAGCGGTAAAACCAACGTTATGCTTACACTGCTCGAGCATCCAAATGGAATTAGGTTTGAAAATGTCTATGTTTATTCAAAGTCATTAGATCAACCAAAATATGAATATTTAAGAAAGTTGTTAAAACCTATGAAAGAAATTGGATACTTTGAATATGATAGCGATGAGAACATTATTTCACCTCATGAGATAAAGCCAAATTCCGTTATCATTTTTGATGATATTCCTTGTCATAATCAATCTATTATTAGGGACTATTTCACGCATGGAAGGCATAGAAACACCGATTGTTTTTTTATTTTTCAAGGATATTCCTCAATCCTTAAACGTCTAATTCGAGAAAATGCAAACTTATTAATTTTATTTAAACAGGACTGTTTGAGTTTAAAACATATATATATTGACCACTGTATATTGGATATGACATTTGATCAGTTTAAAAATATTTGTGCTAACTGTTGGATGGATCCATATGGTTTTCTTGTAATTGACAAAGATTGTGAAGTAAATCACGGCAGATATAGGAGTAAATTCGATTCCTTTATATATTTATAAAAGTAAAAAATTTGCAGTTTTATTTCATTTAAAACTTGTACAGCATGGATAAACGTTTAGCTCGAGAATTAATAAGATCGAGACAAGCCGTGAAGCAGAAATATCAAAGCTTGAAATTAGCTACTTCTACTGCTCAGTCCGAATTAGAACAAACTTATAGACCAATAACACAACCACTTAAACAGCTAATTTCAAGTATTGGTAAATCCGAACCATTCGATTTAAAAGAAGAAAGAGTTTCAAAGTATGAAGATTTCAAAACACCTACAAAGCTTTATAAAACATCAACTCCGACGAAAAATATTCAGAAAACAGGAAAAACTCCGTCACTCCCTACAGAACTACCAACATTTTTAAATGACAGTAGTATCACTTCTTCCTCTCCTGTAGTACAACCATTGTCATCAACTGTTATAGCAGAAACTTCAGATCCTTCTAGTGACACAACAACAAATTTAAACTTGTCAGACATATTGGAACAAACTAGAAAAACAATTCAAACCTATGTTGGTACACCATCATATAAAGATTACTTAGCAGATTTTCATGAATTACCCAGATCATATATTGATGAGGGTGTGAAAGATACACAACATAAATTTGACCATTATTATGGAATAGTTCATGACCTCGAAACGGATAAGTTTTCTTTTGGTTTAACACAGATACCGGTAGAAATTATTGGAAAAGACATTAAAGTGGGAGGAATAACGTACACAGGCACGCCAGGTTTATACGAATTGCTTTTCAAAAAAGAACCGAAAGGTTATAAGAAGGAAGATTTAGATAATTACATGAACATTCTAGCTAAAACAAATGTATATCGTAGGAATTTTGATTCAAATGAACAAGTTCAAGGAAATACATCACACAAATATGTTACAATAATAGGACCATATTTACAAAGAAAGGGGATTACAAAGACAAAAACCTTGCCAAGATTAGTTACAGCATTTAACAAACCAAAACCTCCGTTTAGAACAACTAGAGCCAAATCTACAGGAAAGGGATTAATTTTGAAAACAAACAGATCAAATACAGACTATGTATACTGAAATAATGTTAACGAAATTGTTGATAGGCTACGTTTATTAATTTCATCAAGTGATGCGGGAAATAATGCTCATAGTAACGAGATTATCTCTATTATTGAAGAATTAAGAGAAGATAAAGTAATACTATAAATAACAGCTATCAAATATAATCATATTTATTGTTTAATGAAAGCTCAACATGACAGTTGATAAATTTGGACGCCATATTTCAAAACAAAATCAAGAGAGAATAAGTGACATTAATAATTTAAAAAGGAGATTAGGTGAAAATGAAACAAATAATGAAATCTTTGCTAAAAAGCTTAAGGTTTTTGATGAAAATTTTTTAAAGTATGAAAACCAGATTAAAGGATGTTATACCTCAATTGAAAACGTTAATAAACAGTTGCTAACGCTAAATCAAATAAGTAAAGATTTGCAATTTTTAAATGAACATGTTAAAAAGGAAGACAAAAAATTAAGTGATGATATCAACAAAATTAATAAAATAATGGAAACAAATATAAGAGAAGTAATAATTGAAAAACACAAGGAAAAAATTAAACAATTAAGAACTTTTATAAAAAGGTTAGATGATGAAAAAAAAAGAAATCAAAATAGCATTCTTAACAGTAGAACAATTGACCAACTCACTTTGGAAGAAAATCAACAATATATTTCCTTGGAAAATATAATGTCCAGTGTAATTAAGAAATTAGAACAAGAATTAAATAAAACAGAGGAGGAATTAAAAAATAGTGATAGTAGATCAACTACTTTCTTAACTGGAGAGATAAAAAAATCCTTTAATGCGTTAGAAAAGGAGATTACTAAAATTAGTAAAATTTTAAATGAAAAAAGTTATACAATACAAATTGATAAATTGAATGAATGGGAAAAAACATATAAAAGTTATATTTCGAATTATTACAAAACATAGAAAGTGAGCTTCCTTAAAATTGAATAAACAAGTTTGTTGTCATGACAACCGTTAAACAACAAGTCGTTAATGAATTACATAAACCTGCTAGAAAAAACTACAAACGCAGAAGGGTGGTAGTGAAAGGGTTAAATGATCTTTTTCAAGCTGATTTGGTTGAAATGTTACCCTATGCCAAATTTAATAAGGGATTTAAATATATCTTGATTACCATAAATGTATTTTCTAAGTATGTTTGGGCCGAACCGTTAAAATCTAAATCTGGAAAAGACGTAACAGCGGCAATGAAAAAAATATTAATCAGTGCAAAAACTCCACCAAAAAACTTGCAAACGGATAGAGGGAGAGAGTTTTTCAATGTAAATTTTCAAAATTTGATGCAACAATTTCGAATTAACCATTATAGCACGTTTTCCAATTTGAAAGCGAGTATAGTAGAAAGAGTGAACAGGACTTTAAAGAATAATATGTGGAAAATATTTAGCATTCAAGGAAATTACAAATGGTTTAATATATTAGCGAATATTGTAAAAGATTATAACAATACAAAACATTCTTCAATAGGAATGAAGCCAAAACAAGTAAATAAAACAAATGAAAATAGAATCTTGAAATCTGCATTTACTCATGCTAAAACGTTAGATATAAAATCTCCAAAGTTTAAAGTGGGTGATCACGTACGAATAAGCAAGCATCGAGAGGCATTTTCAAAAGGTTACACACCAAATTGGTCAAATGAGATATTCCACATTAAAGAAGTTAAAATGACAAACCCTTGGACATATTTAATTCAAGACGAAGATAATCAGGACATTCTGGGTGGTTTTTATGAGCAAGAATTACTAAAAGTAAAGCATACCGATGTGTATCTTATTGAGAAGATTTTGAGAAGGAAAGGAAACAAAGTTTATGTGAAATGGTTAGGACTTGATAAAAAATATAATACATGGATTGATAAAAAAAATATTGTTTAATTAAATTGAAATTAAATTTTAGTTAAATTTGTTTTATTTCTGTTCCTCACTTTATGCTTTAGCTGATACAAATTACAAAGTCTTAATGTGCTAATTAATTTCAAATAAAATTCACATTTACTAAACTAAAATTTTATTAAGTAAAACATCAAATACAATTTTTATTAAAACGTGTCAAATATATTTTATTTCTATGTTCCTCAGATAATATCGAATCTAGAATAAGTTTACAATCATTTATTCTTTTTTCAAAACGGAGTCTATCTAAGTACCACATCTGAAAGTTACTCCTACGGGCTTGTCTGTAAGCAAAGCTCCACTTCACTAACACATGCACCTTATTGTTCTCTTCCAGAAAAGATATTGTTTTCTTCGTAATATTTTCTTTTTGATCCATTTTCATTGTTTTCTTCGTAATATTTTCGTTTTGTTCCATTTTGCTTCAATTTGTTTTCCATTTGTTCAGGATATAAAGCAAGTAATTCCATCATAGTTGAAACATTTTCACTGTTAGGATTTTCTGTTGGACTTATTATATTATAAACATGCGTACACAAGTCGCCACAATCAGATGAAATATTATTTTGAAATATTTTGAAATAAGTATTGAATTCTTGCCTTTTAAGTATAGATAATCTATAATCAATAATTTCCTTTAATCGCCACAAATTGTCCAAAGACTCTTGTCCTAAGTATATGAAGTGTGGGCCTTTTGTAATTTGTAGAACAGGGGTATCATTTATTTTCTGAACCTGCAGATGAATGTTGTTTATATTCACACTGGTTTGATCAACTTGAGGAAAGTAGAAATTGTTTACAATAAGTCCTTGATGAACACAAATGTCTTTCCAATTTTCTTCGGTTAGTGCGATTGAAAATCCAGTTTTTCCACCAATTACAATTTTTGGAGAAAAATCATTTAAACTAATGCCAACAAGAACAAATTTTGACAAAGAATTATTTAAAAAATAAATTTTTGAATTAAGAAGCGTTTCCAAAGGTTTATGAACCACGGCGTTGTTCATAATGACTAAACGAGACTGAAACATATTGTGTTATTCTTGTACTTAAATATTCTCATCCCCACTTTCTTTAAAGTTTCGATTAAAATGGATTAATGAAAAAATAGATTTCCAGTTTGAAATTTGTAATAAAGATAAATAATTAAAATGGTAATGTATAAAAATAATGCAAAGTTTAATGTAACACTAATGATGGAAAAGTAATAATTTTTGAATCCGTCATAATAATTGGTACAGTTGGGGGTTAAAATTTGTAACTGATTATTTTTAAACTCTAACCTTTCTATCCAATTTGTATCAAAAATAGATCGATTTGGATAATGATACAAAATTTTAAAAAATTTACTTGCATTTTCATTTCCATTTATTCGTTCCATCCAACTAATTGTACTATTGTTAATTAATCCAATTTTCATAAATTTACAATATTTACTTAGAGTGACGTCTGTTTTATTAGAAAAACATATTTCACACTGTGTTACGCCAGGGGGATGATGAACATAAAAAACATTTTGGAAAATAAAATAAAGAAGAATAAATTGAGATCTACTGATAGTCATTAAAACAAATTAATAATTATATTCCAAATTTATTAACATTAAGCAGATACTTTCACCACGAAAGCAAAAGCAGTTGTAAAAAAATAACAATAAAATACTTAATTTAAATATATGTAAAAGTTCATAAATAAGGATATTAATAATACTATATAAAATGTGTAGCTTGAAGACTTATTTTGAATGGTTACAATTATTCGATTCCTATTTTTCCATAAACAGTTATTTAAATCACAATTCCTAGCAAATTTCTTATGCTCCACAATAGGATCATCATAACTTAACCAATCAAAAATTTCAATACCACAATAAAAACATTTACAAATATCATTGATTGAAGTATAGTAAAAGCCAGCTCCAGCTAGTGGAAAGTCGTTTTTCATACGTTTTAAAATAACTGTTATCAATTTCTTTGTCAAAAGTTTCTAAGCACATTTTGTGAAAGACTTATGAAGACTAATAACTTTGGTTTCAAAAACAACAAATTTAAATACCTTATAATATCTACATAAATATATCTAAATCTTCATGTTCTGCATTCCATTGATACAAAGCAATATCTTGGTGTCCCCAAGCTAATGTATTAAAACTATAGGGAATTTTATACCGCTTATCATCTTCGGAACTCAAAGCCAATTTATTAATTAACTCTGTAAAAATTGTATGTTGTCTAGATCGAAAAACATACATTGAACAAAAGGTTTTAGAATGATTTTCAACAACATCTTTATAATGAATAAAATCCAACTGCTTTTTAATTGCACTTTTTTTAACACCTTTTGCTTTTTTTGTTAAACTGTTTTCCGTTTTAATACAATATGCTTTTGCTCCAGTACCAAAGAAAGCAGTAATGGGTTCACCAGCATATTCATCTTTGAATTTTCCTATAACTGACTTTGTAATAGGCATTTCATGAATATTATTAAATTCATAATTAGATGTGTCAAATTTGTGAATATTTTTTATCATGTCAGAATAAATATTTGGAGTTGTGACTTCTAAAATGAACGAATCGGTATCGGTGTATAAAAGTGAAATATTTTCCTGATAAAGAGGTTTTAAAAAATTATAAAAGAAATCATACATGACAGTTTTAGATATATCTAATATTGAGAAGCCTACATATATTGGTTTATTGTAAGTAACTTGAATCTTTTGCATTTGAATAGCTACCAAGTTTTCAGAAAATATTGTTAAGTCCTTGAAATATGGTTTTGCAATTAAATTCTCAGCACCATCTTTTCTTCTATTTTTTTCCCACTCTGTAACAAGTCTTACGTCAATTCTCCTATCAACATTTTCCATAGTCTTGCCATAAATACTATTATTTGCCAACTTGTAAGTATTACGATCAAATTCATTCTTTGAATCATTTCTTAATCTTGAATTCAAGTCTATATATTTTTTCAACCAATCAGATTGAGAAAACTGTAAAACTCTATGAACTTTAGTTAACTTGAGTCCATGTTCCAAACATTGTTTTAATAATTGATAGTGAATAACATATTTTGATTTATCATTTAAATTGGGTATTAATTTTATGCATTTAGAATTTGGCGGTTTAAAGTTTTCTGGACAAAACGGAAAATCGTTATGATAGGAATGTAGACTTGTAGGATATTCTAAATCAACTTCTAAAACATATCCCTTATTAGATTTTTTAGAAATATTCATAATATTTAAATCATTGATTTCTTTATCTGTTAACCAAACAAAATCTCCCGTTGGAATGTGCTGTGATATTGCATAACCATACAAATTTGTTGCATCATAATAAATTATGTATTTAGTTGGCTTTAAAGGATCAAAATTTAAAAGAAATGGGTTATTAGCTTCAGATTTTCTACAAATGCAAGAGCTCACACCACCGCGAACGCTTTTTTTGAAAAAGTGTATCATATCTGGATCAGTTAACAATTCTAACTCTATTCCAGTATAACGCAAACACGCCTCCCAGGATAAACCTGGAAAAGTGTAAAAATGAGCTGGATCGAGCTTATATGTGGATAAACAAGTGCTTCTAAAATTTTCAAAAATATCTGCCAAAAGTAAAGTATCAGAGAGTAAGTAAACGTCGGAGTATTGACCAAGAGATTCACATTTAAACAATTGCCAAACCTTTACAGCTCTTTGGTATTCTGCATCACTGATGTGCTCATCCGTTAAAGTATTATAAAATTGGTCTTTCTGAGGTAAAGTTGTTTCTTCTAATTTTAAATAATCATCAATATAACTGTAAGGAAATACACCTTTTTGCCGAATAAGTTTAAATCTTTCTTCATCATTGAAAATTTTTTTTATTTCCTTACATTGTTCATCTTTTAAGCTTTCAGAGAGTTTTGATAAAGAATGGGATAGAAATTGAAAAGAATCAATAAACCTTAATGATATATTTTTTTTCTTAGCCTTTTGTGTCTTTTTATCAAAATAGTTATCCACATGAATAAGGTTTTCAAATGAAATATATTTTTCCTTGTTTTGTGCGATAACTGTTAGTTGTTCTTTGTTTAAGCATAATTTTTTAAGAAATAGATGAGAATCATAATTACGCAAATTATGCAATATAACTGGAATAAAGTTAGGTATTCTGTAATTTATGTTGCAGAGTGAATGAGCTGGACCTCTGTAAAGACCGGTTATATGACAATGATCTGCAACCCTGTCATTTAAAAGAGGTTTATTACAAATATGACAAACTTTTTCATAGTTATGATAAATTTTGTCCAGTTCGTTCAAAGGGATCATTTTTTTAGGAGCCTTTAAATATTTATTGTATATGTTATACACATCTCTTTCTAAAGAATTTATAAATAAGGTATCACAATTTTGACCTCTATATTTTTCAAATTTAGAATAATTATCGTCGAAGGAACATTTAATGTAATAGGCAAATGAATGTGGAATATGTTCATATTGTTTTAAGGTGTATGAAGTATTAGGATTTTTATCAACATTGTCATTATTTAAAGGCTTTAAAATGCATTCAAAATCTGCATACACCACGAAAGGAACTTTCATTTGTTTATGATAATTTACAAATTTCAAAATATTATCATATGAATAGTTTCCAAACTTATCTTTTATTAATTCTTTAGAAGGTAGGTTAATTCGTAAATGATCACAATCATAGCTATTGTGTTGTAATAAATTTTCTTCTGTAGGGAAATATTGTAAACAACCATCGCAAATATATTTTTTTCCGTGATGTTTAGAAATTTGTGCAGAAACTAGTTTTGATAAATCTTTAATATAGCAATAATGAAAAGTTTTTTCATCATCATCACTTATTAACAATAAATTGACATGTTGATTTTTTTTATTCGATGAATAATAAAGTGGACCAATTACTTCATACCCCTTTTTAGGATTTATAATTTCTAATCCATATACATTAATAGAAATGTTATTTTTTTCTTCAAAAACCTTAATGTTCTTTAGCAACATTGGAAATTCTATACCTGACATATCCAAAACAGAAGAGTAGTGTGGGTAGGATGAAGTTTCAAAATCTAATCCGCGTGGTTGGTGAAGAGCAGACACAACTGCCCAGGCGAAGCAAAAGTTGTCATCATTCCTAATGTTGATCACAGCTTGACGTGTCTTGATCTCTTGAGGAAGTTCGATAAAAGATGAGGCTCTCAGCGGATTGTGCTTGTTAACATTAATTTCCAAATGAAGTAAATTCATCAAAGCCCATCCTGCATCGTAAAAATTAAAAAATTACTTTTTTTGTTGCTGTTGTAAAATCGAAAATAAATTCTTTACCTGAATCTCTTTCTGCAAATTCGTCAGCTTTCTGGTCAATAATGGTGCAGATTTGCTCTAACAGTTCTTTTTTCTGATATCCCTGGCAAATGACTTGGAACGGCGCATTAAAAGATTTGACATCATAGCTGTCGCTGCTGGGGTTAAAATAGAAACCGAACAGTTCCATATTTAGCTTGATACATTTATGTTTCTGCAGTTCTTGATCTATTAGATGTGCAATTTTGTATTCCAAATGTTGAAAATATTCTTTCACATTTATGAAGTTTTGGTGTGAGGAAATCCTATAAGATATTATTCGTTCCCTGAATGCTGACTTGATAATTTCAACACCTTCCTCCAAGCCTATTTTGGAATTGTTCTTGTGCACACTAGATCGAAGATGTCCACCCCATAGACTTTGGTTTATATTTTTCTTGCATTCTTTACAATATTTGTAGAATCTATATAAATTAAGAAAAAAATATTTTACAAAATATAACATGAAAAATAAAATGTTCTTACCTTTAACAAGCTTTGGTTTTTTCAAACAACTGTTGAGATTTTTGGAATTTCCGTTAACATGTTTTTTAATATGTCGCAGTAAATTATGCTTTCTCGTAAAGACTTTATTACATGTTACACACTTATGCATTTCTGAAGTTTTCTGCATAATAATAATAATAAAATTAATATTGTGCAATTCTATTTAGTTATAGTCAAATTTTGAAAAAAGCAATTGCATTTTTGAAGTTCTTTGTATAATAATAAAATTAATATTGTGCATTTTTATTTAGTTATAGTCAAATTTTGAAAAAAGCAATAGAAATTAATTGACTTTATGAATCCATTTCTTCAAATGAGTCAACTAATTTGTCAAAGGCCTGTTTAACATAATTCACCGTACTTTCGTCTCCCTTTTTAATTGTGATCAAATTAGTTAAATTTTGAATAGCGAAACCCAGACACTTAAGGTTTGCTATTTGTTTTTTATTTTTTTTATTAATTTTAAATTTTTTTTTAATGATAAATGATGGTTTCGAAATTGAATTTTGTTCAACTGGTGAATTATTAGGAGAAATATCCGAAGTCAAATTTGCATCAATTTGTTTTTCTTGCGGATCAGAATTTACAATAGCATATGGTGAATTAATAGAAGATATAGCCGAACTTAAATTTTGATCAATTTGTTTTTCTTGCGAATCAGAATTTACAATATCATATGGTGAATTAGTAGGACAAATAGCCAAACTTAAATTTTGATCAATTTGTTCTTCTTCCGAATCAGAATTTTCACTAAACAAAAAGGGAGAGCAAATTGGTCTCGGAGAATTAATTGGCGATTTTAATGTTAAATAATTTGGATTAGATTTTTGAAAACAAACAATATCCTCATAGCTAGAATTTTGAGTTTCGTCAATGTCATTCAGTTCTTTAAGAGTTTGTTTAGTTTTTGTTGTAATTAAGTCCGTTTTGTTGTCAATAATGTCATTAAGATCGTCAAGAGTTTGTTGTTGAGTAGCTGTAAATAAATATTTTTCGTTGTTGTGTTTGTTGGCATTATTCTGAACTTGGCTATTGTAAATAATTTCATTCAAGTCCTGAATAGTTTGTTGTTGACTCTTTGTAAATACTTCTGTTTCATTGTTTTGTTGGTTTGCAAAATTTTGCATTTGAGTACATGTGTATAAGTCAAAGTCATTGTCAATTATTTTGCTACTCGATGCCAAAAAATTGTCCATTATGAAAAAAATCGTAATAACAAATAAAAATGCCACAAATGTACATAAAAATGTCACCAATATATATATAAAAATTAAATCTTGCCAAATAAAAATGTTAGAAATAAAAATAAAAATTTACCAAATAGACACAATGTAAACACCAGAAAACTCGCGAGCTCTGCACAGTGTGAATGCAGAAATCAATTGCATTCGTCTCTTCGCTGAGGCGATTTTATATGCAAAAGTTAATCACATGTGTCCTACTTAAAGTTGAACGACAATCTCTAAAAACCACTTTCCCAAGCCGATCAACAACCTTACCCCCCCTTTCCCCCCCCCCGGACCCCTGAATTTCCGAGACTCAAATCCCGGTTCCCCAATTTCGGGCTACCCTCTTCAGGTTAAGTTAAGTTAGGTTAGGTTATGTTAGGTTAGGTTAGGTTAGGTTAGGTTAGGTTAGGTTAGATTAAAAAAGAAGAAAAGAAAAAAGGAGAAGGAAAGAAAAAGAAGAAGGAAGGAAAAAGGAGAAGGAAGGAAAAAGGAGAAGGAAGGAAAAAGGAGAAACATATAAAAAAGAGAAAGAAGGAAGGGAGAGAAAGAAGATAAGGTGAGGGTGAGGGGGGGTTGGCGGAGCGGGAGCCAAGGAAACTGACACAAAAAAAACTTAAGTATTGCAGGTAGTAAAAGTGGTGGTCGATGGGATATATACTTAAGAACATCCACTCGACGATCATACAGTATCATTCGCTGTAATATCAGTTGTCGATATTATTTATAAGCTATAACCAAAATTGTTTTTTATCAAATATATCTATCTAAATCTAAAGCTCCTAACGATGGCAGAAAATATGTTTGGAAACGCTGACCAAATTGAAGAAAATAATGTGGAGAACGCCGCTCAAATTGAAGAAAGAGAAGAAATTTTTATTAACTTGGAAGGCGATTCCATCACTTATAAACATTCATTTTTGGACAAATCATCTAGGCTTGTTAGAAGATCATTCTTGTTTAACATCGACATTAATTATATTGAGGAGGAAGAAGAAGAGATGGAGGAAGATGATCAGGAAATTGACGAAGGAGTGGACATGGATGGACAATTGCTAAATTTAGGAACCGAGGCTGACGTAAAAGTAAGCAAGTTTAGGGCTAGTGAATTATTTAATAATTTTGAAGAAAAAGATGTATGTGTTATACAAAGCTACTCTAAAATTGAAAGTCGAAGACTAGGAACATTTGCTATTTGCCTTCCTTGTAGTGCAATTCACATGAGATATTTACGGAGAGGGGAGTCCGATCATGTGAGCTGCCACTACAAAAGAGCTTATGTTGTTAGTGCTTCTGATTTACATTGTGCTATTTGTAGGATACATCTTTTTCTACTAATTCCTGAACATGCTTGCTTTTACTGCAATAAAAATGAAAAAAAAGAGATAGAAGATTATGTTGTTAAATATTAATAATAAACATAGTTTGTAAAGGTGATGTGTAGATTAATTCAACAATATTAATTTTAAATATAGGTTATAAACGTAATGGGTAGATAATGTCAAAAATATTAATTTTAAACATAAATTGTAAAGATAATAAGTAGAATACGTCAACAATATTAATTTTAAAAAATGTCAACTGTTACTATAAGCGGTTATATATTTTCAGTGCTATATGCAAAATACTTCTTTTTATTCTAACATCTGACACTGTATTTCTAAATGAAATAGCTAATCATATGTAAAAAAGTGTCGATTATGTCAACTGCTACTAGAAGCACTCATATAACATTTTGTTAACGCTTGTTTCTGTATTCAATTGAGTTTTCTCTTACTTGATGCAAATTATATTAATATTATTAGTATAATTAAAAAGTAGTAGATTAGGCTATGCCGGTCCGACAATCAAAACCGTCATTTTTACATGTAAATTCCCATAAGAAAATTTAAGCTTCCATTTGCAAAAGTGGTGCCATTTTAGGGCGTGGCACTTTTTGTGTAAACCCATAACAATTGTTTTGTTATGTAATGTGAAAATTAGTATGTATTAAAAAACTTGTTAGATCATTGTTGTCGTTTCAATATAGGAAAAGGAAAAAATGTGTGTCAATTATTATATATATTTACATTTACTTTTTTTTACAAAATTATTTGTTACCAGAGTTTTCACAAACACAAATTATAAAAAAATATTATCCTTTTTAAAATTACAACAAAATCCAACCATTTTCATCATTCCAATCATTTAGAACAAAATACATTTTAAACAAAAAATGTGGGAACATGTATTTGGTCTACATGAATCATAATATTCGATTATTTCAAAACAAATAGCACAAAACACTTTTTTCTCTTCACTCTCAGTTTTATTCAAATTTTTTAAAACAATCCCATTATTTTCTTCTCGAACTAATGGTATATTTTCTTCTTGACTCCTGGTATAATTTCTTCCAGGCTAATTGTCTGAAGCGGAATGGATCGATTTCTTTCTCCAACTGATTCACTCATTTTATTTTAATATTATTATTAATAGATTTATTCAACAGATTTTTTTCTTTTAACAGTCACTCGTACCTTAACTTACTAAAATGATCTTGATGCACCTATTTATAAGACTTAAGAATGCAAAATCAAATGTGGGAGAACAAAGAGAAAAAATTAAAAATATGATGCGAATGAGAATAAAAGGGGAGGAAGTTAAGAATGAGGGACATGAGAGAGAGGAAGAGGAGGAGGAGGAGGCGCTCCCCTATTATAACTACTTTTAAGAACACATAAAACAATAATTTATTGAGGTACAGTCCACTGTTGAGTGAGATTTTTGTTAGTTACAAATTTTTTCCTGCATGTACATTTAATTCCTTGAATTTTTTCACAATGATACATTGGATGTGAGTTTGAATTGTAAAAATGACATTTAAATTTTCAATTAAATTCATTGTTATTTTGAATATTATTAGAATGTAAAGCTAAGGCTGCAAGAAAAGGTTAAGTGCGAATTGTTCACTTCAAAATTATCATGAGTGGCGGGTAAAGTTTGAATTCATTTTGAGGTTTATCTCCTAGAAATGATTTTAAATAAATTAATTTTTGTATGTTACCTCAAGAAGTATTTTTTATTATTAGTGTATCAAAAAGTTGTATAGAAGTTAGTCATTCTGGCATATTTCCTGAAAAGGGATGTATTTTAATTTCAGGCAACTTTACGCTAAGTGTCGGTTGCACTGGTTATGAAGAGCTGGACCATGACAACGTAGGCGTATAGAAGATATTTTTAATGTAATTTTTTATCCATTTTTATTTAATGAAATTTAAAACAATTTACAAAATATTTTATAAGAAATAAACTGTTAAAATACTATAGCAAAAAATTCAAAAAATGAATAAACATTTCACATTCATTTCACAATTCACTTCAGAATATCTGCAGTTTACATAAATATTTTACACAATATAAGGATAAAATAGCGAGAATAAATTCAATCAAAAGTAATAAAAAAATGTAGAAATAATTTTAAACACCACTGTATTCGCTCACTCGCGTACAAACTAGCGCAAAATGTATTTAGATACAGAGTGGAATATATATTAACAATCTAGAAATAATCACATAAGTTGCGAAATTTGTTTAGTCAAAATTTACTTGACTAAATACTAAACACTAAAGTAACAGTAAAGTATTGGTTTTGGTTTTTCATTTAAAACTGAGAAAAATTTAAATTTTTTAAACTAATAAATTAGTTCACAATTTTTTAGATTAGCTGAGAGTGACTTTGAGAATATACTGAAAAGATATTTGGTTTAAAAATAGAAAAACTAATGATGTAGTTCACAAAGTATTGGTTCGAGAGTGGATTTGTGACTTTGCTCAAGAAATATATATATATCTTTTTTAAGAATGCAAAAATTAATAACCTGTTTCACAAACAATATTCGTGCTCGCTAGAACCATTTTTGTAAATGGGATTAGAGCTCAAGATGAATCTGGTTCGATGAAGGTCAGTTTATGGACCGTAAAATATTATTTAATCGCATTTTCTACCCATAAGTGGAGACCACAAATGCCTTTTTGATTTGTTGTCTATTTATTTCGAAAAACAATTTATTTTATAGAAATTAAAAATACCTTAATAGTTGGTTTTTCCATAGGGCGCTGATTGGTAATTTTTAAATTACTTCCCTTTCGTGAATTGGTCTTTACTTTTGACACCTAAATTTTAAACTCAATAAAAAGCTAAATATTAAACAATACCAAATATATTTACCTGCATAAAAATGTAAAACATTGACAATATATTACATCATTCATACTCGATTCTATGGAATTGAACAATATCTTAGTTTTTGCTATTATATGTAGTTCTTAATATTGTCAACAATGTCCAGACTTATAAAAATTTGGAACTAGAGTTTGCTCAGACTATTAAGTTAAATAATTGTTTACATAACATAAACTAATAATATTAATATTGACATGAAAGGGAAACTCCGAAGCAGGAAGCATTTTTTTATATAAATACCGCCGCGTTGTCCCAGAACAACCAGACTGACTTGGTTTCAAACAATCCTCCCTTGATCAAATCTGTAGGGTTAATAAGGAGTTGAAGCCAACTCAGACAGATAAGGAGAGGTTAGTTGAGACCAATTCAAATCTGGTTGTACTGGAACAACGTGGCAGTATTTATAATGAAAAAATGCTTACGGCTTCGCAGCATCCCTTTCAGTATTATTGTCAACTCGTTTATGTCATGTAAACAATTAATTTACTTAATAGTCTGGGCAAATTTTAGTTCCAAATCTCTATAGTCTGTTTTCGTCTACAACATTTCAATTTGAAATATCTAACTCAAGCCCTGCTTTATTTTTCTTCTCACTTCACTGGTGAACACTTACTTCTTAACACAAGTTTGCAGTGTCACTCAACAATTCTGATAAACACAACTAATAAAATTATGCCGCAATTTGGCTGGAAAAAACAATCAATTTTGTCTTTTATTAACACTTAACTTTCAGTAATTCGCATAGATTTATTGCCTGTCTGCACTAGGCCATAAATAAGAAACCACTTGCTTCAGATTACACATGATTATAGTGTATGCAATAGACAAATTTACCCACCTAACTAACCAGTAGCTTAAGGCAAAACTCTGGCCCGATTTTTATAAAATTTCAATTTGGATTATATTACTGTACGTAAAAATTACGCTTCTTCATCAGGTCCCAGTACAAAGCCAGTGGCAACTAAAACTAGACTTGCACTAAAGATTTGAATTTAAAATAGGCATTCCCTTTGTGACAAAACCACAGTTATCCTGCTTCTGATATAACTTTTTTACTGAACCAATCAGCTTTTATAACATAGGGCGATACAGCGTGACAAAGAGAAAAAGATGCAAATAAGTAGTTTAATTTTAGGCTGTATGATTGGGAAGGCGTCAAAAGAGTAAATTGTATCCCAACTAAGATAAACGAAGGGTAAAAGGAATAACAAAGATGATTGCTCGACGTTGGTATTTCATTTTTCAGAAATAAAGACGGCGATGTATGAAATTAAAAGCAATAGCTGCGTTAAATAAACATACGTTTTATCTTTACACTTTATTTCCGACAAAGTTTTACGGTACGGTCGGCAATATTTTTATGTAAAAAGTGACAAAAAGGTATTTTGTGGGAATAAAATTTAGGGGTACTGCTTGTCGGATTAATATAAACAGATAAAGTAATTTGACAAGTTCAGTTTGTATGACGTTACTGATGTTATATTTGAAGCGAAAGGATTTAGAGTAAGTTTATTCAGCAATTTCTTCAGCAATAAGATTTCATTTAAAACTAACTTGAGTTTGTTTTCCACATAGTTAATGACTGGAAAAATAATCGGCCTTGACATTGTTCTAATAATTATTAATTTACCAAAATTTATTATTATTTATTTTAATCATGTGTACAATTAAGTTTCGATTCTCCTGGTACCCTTTACAATGAGTCCTTCACCCTCTTAGAGTTATGTATTAGACCATCTGTGTATTTATTTAACATATTTGATATAATACCTATTGATTTTAAATATAAAATCTACACAACAATTATTTACTATGTCCCACAGTCTTTTATATAAACTGCTGGCCATAAACAGTGAATCAAGAATTTTTTATATCAAAGTTTAAATATGGATATTTCAATTGTGAAACGTGATATCGAGATATGTTTTTTCATGTTAATTTGGCCGATCTGTTGGGTAAGTGCTTCTATTTGCATGACTACATATGCAAATAAAAAATAGTACATACAGGTCGTGAAATAAAATCCCTGCATTTTTGTAAACGTTTGTTACCGCCTAAAATTTCCAAAACATTATTTTTTCTTTGCTTTTGATCAAAACGATCTTTGCCAAAATACAAAAAAAACAATTTTTACAGATTTTTGGTTTTGGTTTGTTTGCAATATATAGCGTTTGTACGAAAAATTTGACATATTCATACAAGTGGAGCGTTAACTTAACTTAACAACCTGTATACAAAATATATCATTATCACCTAATTTACAATCAGTAGTTATACCGTTAGCGTTAGTATTAAAAAGTTAGGATACAGGGTGTGACAAAAGTTAGCTAGATTGTACCTTAATGTATTCTATAGATTTTACCATAATTCACTTTTGGATTTATGTCAGACGTACGATAATTAATTACAATATACCAAATGTAATAAAACTTTTGTAAAATATTGATTTTTTGACGGAACGGTTTTTTCAATTTTCCCCTAGCCGTTTGTTATAGTCTCGATATAGGGCAAGGGTCTTCAACCCGCAACCTTCGGGCCGCATTCGGCTCGCCTTGTAATTTCTTGCGGCTCCTAGAGGCTAAAGAAAATATTGTATCAGGCCGCGCCCGCGAATGACACTCCGAAAACAAGTTTCGCCACCTAGTTAGAAAAGATGCACTCTGTGAACTCGCGATCACGACTACCCACAAGGCCACTAGATTGCGTTGTTTGTCTATTGAATATTTCTGATGATTCTATAAATTATCACCTCTAGAGGGACCTTCTAGTCCAGTCTCGTAGCTGCTCGAAATTTCGAGAGCAAGCGAAAGAGTGCCAACTAGCAGTGAAGTTGCTACCTGTGCGATAAGTGATTATAGTGAGTTGAGTATAGTGTGTTTTGACGCGTGTAAGGCGGATACTGTATTGTGGCGTGCAGTCGCGCAAGTTTAGTTTTGTCGTGGACGTCGGAGAATTAAACTCATTTCTTCTACCTTGACATTAAAAATGGCTTCTACTTCGGGTAAAAAACAAAAAATTAGTGATGAAAAGCGCATATTTCAAGAAAAGCATATTCAAAGAAAATGTCAAAGAAGTTGTTCGTTAGTGTTAATTAAAAACCCGTCTGTTTGATTTGTCGAGAATCCTTTTCAGCCTTACATAGACATTACTATAAAATGCATGCCACACAGTTTGAGACATTCAAAGGACAATTACAAGATAAAATGAGAGCTCTAAAAAGTCAGCTTCAATGACAGCAAGATAGTTTTCATAAGATCAGTGAAAATGAAGCAAGCGTGAAGGTTTTATTATATTATATAATATATATTATTATATTACATCCGAAAAAATATGATGAATTTATCAAGGAAAGTATGGAGGCCGCCGCCGAAGTATTGTGCCCGTCTCAAAAACAACTTTTTTCTAAAGTTAATTTGTCCATTGTCGCCAGAAGAATCGAAGAGTTAGCGGCAGACATTGAAAACTCACTAAAAAAACGTGCATCGAAGTTCGTATACTATTCTGTTGCGCTCGACGAAAGCACAGATTTAACCGATACCGCTCAATTAGATATATTTATCCGGGGCATCGATAATAATTTTGAAATCACTGAACAGATGGATGTTCTTTTTCCGATTAAAGGAACTACAAAATGAGGTGATATTAATAACAGTTTGATGACAGTACTGATATGATATAATTTAGAATTGACATACCTGTCTGCATTTGTATCAGACGGTGCACCATATATGGCAGGAAAAAATGAACGGTTCGTGGGTTTGATGCAAAAACAGCAGAAAGATCTTCCTTTGACGCGTTACCATTGTATCGTTTATCAACAAAATATTTGTGCAAAATCCACAAATATTGATGTGGTGATGTAAGTGGTCGTAAAAACTGTGAACTTCATTAAATCACGCGGCCTCAACCACAGAGAATTCCAAATTTTTTTACCTGAAATTAATGCGGAGTATGGTGATGTCACATATTTTTCTGATGTTCGTTGGCTGAGCAGGTGAAAAATGCTAAAACGCGTTTTTGAACTCAAGGGAAACCAGTTCCTCAATTTAGTGACCCCAACCGGCTGCGCGACTTTGGTGGATTTCTCACAGACATCACGCCGCCCCTCAATGACTTGAACACCACACAACAAGGAAAAGAAAATCTCATCAACAACCTGCTTGACACTGTGAAGGCATTTAGGTTTAAACTGGATTTATGGAAAAATTAGTTGTTGAAAAAAGAGTTTACGCACTTTCCTAAACTGAAGAGTTGCGAATGTATAGATGTGTATAAATATGTCGCAGCACTAAATTTACTCAAAAAAGAGTTCCAATCAGGGTTTTCTAACTTCAAAGATAATGAAA
This sequence comes from Kuschelorhynchus macadamiae, assembly GCA_030620095.1. Taxonomy (NCBI): domain Eukaryota; kingdom Metazoa; phylum Arthropoda; class Insecta; order Coleoptera; family Curculionidae; genus Kuschelorhynchus; species Kuschelorhynchus macadamiae. Next base: position 766,204 of record JAUTXW010004836.1, read on the forward strand.
ATTACATCAATCTCTTTGCCCAACCATTCAGTGTATCCATTGAAGATATGCCAGAAAATTGTCAGATGGAGCTTATCAATTTGCAGTTTAATTAGGAACTGGAAGACAAGTTCGACATGGGTCTTCTTGATTTTTTTTCAAAATATGTCGATCAAAACTCGTTTCCTGAAACAGAAAGTGATGCCTCTGTTTGGGAGCACATATGTGTGCGAACAGCTGTTTTCTCGTATGCAGAATGTGAAGTCTAAAATAATGTCGAGAGTTACAGACGCACATCTGGAAGGAAGCTTGCGGGTTGCAACTATAAAAATAATACCTAATATCGACACGCTTGTCAAAAATAAACAATGTCAAAAATCGCATTGATTGATTGATCTTTTTAACCAATAAAAAATATTATTATTTGAAATTATATATTTTTTATTTTATTGATATGGTGGTAAAGTGACGTGGACCATTATGGCCCTTCGGACGATGTGAAATCGATTTTTGGCCCTTGCACTAAAATAGGTTGAAGACCCTTGATATATGGTATTGATTTTTAGTTCTAAAGGATTCTATAGGATATTATTTAATTGATGGCTAAAAATGCAGGGCGTAATTTTTGAGATACAGGGTGATAAAGTTTTAATTATTTTAGTTTTTTTTATAGACCTCGTATATTTCTTGAGATAAACCTTTTAAATTTAAAACACTGTGTGATGTGAGAAATACCTTTGAAATTGCTATTATACATTTTACAAAAATCTACTACAGGGTTTTGTATTTTCCCAAGCCGCAACCCCTTTTAGCCCTTACAAAATTTTTACTGCACCCGCTACTTACCATTTTTACAACAAATTTAAATTTCTTATTCTTATTCTTCTATTGAAGTTAGCCTCCAAAGTATTTCCGATTTGCTCAAATTGATGCCGTTCGTTAGTGCCTCGTTAGTATTTCTTAGTGTTTTATTTGGTTTCGTTAGTGTGCTTTCTTAGTTACGCAAATATATTTATTTTATTTGAAGGTCAGCCCCCAAAGTTTTTCTGATCGACTCAAATTAGGTGTCGTTCGTTAGTGCTTCGTTAGTGATTTTTTGAGCTTCAATTAGTTTCGTTAGTGCATTCTTGTTTTTATAAATATTCGCTTATCTTTATTTTAAGTTTTTCTAATCGACCCAAACTCTCAGTCGACATTAGTGCTTTATATTGTTGATGCTGAGTAGTTTCGATATTGCCTGCTGATTTTTGGAGATGTTCCCTTATTTTGATTACAAGATCAAATGTTATTCTATACGGTATTATTCCACATAGATGGTATTACACTTTTACTTTTGTTATGGTATTTTGAACATCAATCTATTTTGTTATAATCAATAAAATCTTATTTAGTTATTTTTTTACTTTAAGCTGTAGTTTCAATACTCTCTATAGAAAAATTCTTAAAAAAGAAAATAAAAAAAGAACATTTATGTCAAAAAAGATATCCAAAAACTGAGTTACTCTCTAAAAATGTGTTAGGTAATAAAAATCAAAATATTCATATTGGAACCTGATATTCATTAATGTTATAACTTGATTTAAAAAAAAATTACACCAAAATGATTTACATGAGTGTTGCTATGCGCATGTCGAACTTTTTAGTTTTGGAAATATTTTGCTTTAAACTTACCAAAAAAAATCCGTTTAATTTGAGCATTAGTTGATACCATGTAAAAGATTTGTATTCATAGTTGTTGATTAATATAGAAAATTTAAAAAATACTAGTTTGAGCCAATCAGAAAATATAGTTTTTAATAAATTAGAGCCAATATTACTTGATATAGGTGGTCAATTGAAATAGAAACGAAAATGAATCGATATTTGGATAATTTTACCAATATTATGTGCTACTTGCATTCTAGTCAAACCACAGCAAAACTACGCACGGAGCGCAAGCATGAATATGGATTTTCTGATTCTATAAAATGATAGATTACCAGCTTTTAAAAACAAATCAACTATCTTGTAATTTATATTTTTGCTGCCTAGATTTATTGTTTCGACTCGTAACCTTTCTACTAATTTGCCTGTGTTTCAAAGAAATAACCTTAAGAATAATGCTTTTTAAATTTATATTTGCTTGTGTTTGTTATATAAGTGTAATAAACAAATGTAGTGAAAATTTCTGTGGCTTGAAAGAAATGCTATTATTCTGAATACATATTTGATGAGCTACAAACTCTTTAGAAGCATAAGGTAAGAGTAAGAAGTCCGGAGAACCTAAAATAAAAATACTATATTTAGAAATGTATATGTAGGTCTTAATATTAGATGAATTAAATTATCGTGCTAATAAGGACTTATTGTACAATATTTAGAAAAAATATTCTACTACTTTGACAAAATAATCTAGAAAATAATATTTTAAATACTTATATTTTTCTAAAACCAAATATAAACTTACTAAAGGTCATAAATTCTGTGAATAAAAAATGACTTTAGACATAGAAAAAACTGCACGCTTTCATTTTTCCAGGTGTAAGAGACAAAATTTTACACTTTTGATAAATAATTTTTGATAAACAATTTTTAGAAAGGTAAACTGATTAACTTCGTTACTTATATGATTTTAGAACTAACCATCTACACACTCAAACCGGGTCCGGCAAGGTAGGGATTTACCGGCTTAAGAGCTTCCATACGGTTTTTGGAAAATAACAAAAATATTGATGGTTTATTTAGAACAAATTTCAATAACGCAATGTTTTTCTTAAATTCTTTTGGGAAAATAAGAATAAGAAGAAAACTTTTCTCATCTTTTTCCTTGTTAATGAATCTGACGTCTTACGCCCGACATCGATTTCGTTGGATATGGTTCACCACTGAATTATTCCTATACCGCAAGTGAGTTCACATAGATGTAAGAGGTCACCTAGATTTAAGTTGAAATTTTGACAGTTTCCGATCGCCCAAGCTTCATTGAAATTCCGAGATTTCGAACCGTAAAGGGAGAGAAAATTTGGTTAATACAACGTTATAGTCAAACCACAGCAAAATTACGCTTGGAGCGCTAGCATGAATATTCTGATTCAATTAAATGATAAATTACCAACTTTTAAAAGTAAATGAAATATCTTGTAATTTATATGTTATTTTTAATGGCTTGGTTTACTGTTTTGAATAACGTTTGCAATAATTTGCCTGTGGTAATTTCAGATAAATATCATCAAGCAAAATACTTTTTAACTTATGTTTGCTTATGTTGGTTATATAAGTGTAATAAAAAAAAAATGGTAGCCAATAATTACGTTCGCTTAAAAGCTCCCATACGCTTCTTGGAAAACAGCAAAAACATGGGTGCCTAGCCTTTTTTATAAAAAATGTTAATAACGCAATGTTTTTGTAAAATGAGAAAAAGAAGGGATTCTCTTACATTTAACATTTCTTTAGTTTCCGATTTTTCATTTGGCGCAATATTAGTCGGGTATAGGAGTTTAAAGTATCTCTGAATATCCCTCTTTATAGCATATTTGAACTCTTTTAGTACGCCCAACGAAAAAAAAAGATCTGTGCCAAAATCTTCATACTATATAAATAACCGGCCAGAACCAGTTTTAAAATGAAGATATTTTAACTATCTATCCGAAATTCGCAATCATAGTACTTATTTGGAATATTTCACTTGAAGATGTGATGGTAATTATAAACCGCAACTCGAAAAAAAAAACATACAACCAGAATCTAATACAAATATGAGTAACTACAGTTACCACTAGGGTTAATTTAATTACAGACATTCTTCAATGGTTTTGCTACTTATTTAATATGTCAGGCATACTTGACAGTGTTATTTTTACGTTGGCTTATTTTCTAACAGAAATATTTTTAATAATATTATTATTATTAATATTAATTTTTTTCGTATAGATCCTGGCAGGACACCTCATTCTACGACAAATAAAGATCGTGCAGGAAAAAGAAATCCATGTCAGTCCACGTCCATTGTTCTGATGTTTTGCAATGTGGGATTGTTTTTAAGCTAGAAAGGAATGTAGAGCGTATCCCGTCTAGGGCTCCAATAATAAGCACTACAATTACGACAGAATGACTAGGAAACAGCCGTTACAGCTCGAATTTTAGGGGTTGATAGTTTGTCCGTTTTTCCTCCCCCTTACGGACGGTGTTGTCCTCAGCTGGAAATAAAAATATAACAAATATCAAACAGCTACATTTGTCCAGGAGGACTATGTCAGGATTATTTGCTTGAATCTGCCTGATAGTGGAAAATTAAAAGTTTCAATACATTCGGCATTTACTATTTTTCACCACGGACTCAATATTCCCGGGTACAGATAACAACACTGGTATTTCGTGTCTCGTTTTTACGAGTGCCTAAGGTGGTAATAAAGTACTTGCAATGCAGCGTTGTGCCTTTGGATATAGGCCGAAGTTAGATAAAAAGGACAAGCACTTAGTAAGTACACAAGTGATTCCAGCGCTTCGTGGCAGGTCCCGCAGCTGGTATCAGGAACCTCAATACCGACGACGTGACTGCAATAGACTAAAGTATTAAATACAGCATCTTGACAAGCCGATATAAATCCCTCGGTCTCCGAGCAGGCCTGAGCTGCTGTTTTTAAAAAGGCAAATGTGTGCCTTGTCGACAAGCCACGTTCTTCCATAAAACGGAAGTACATGCCATGCATTGGCTTGTCCGCATGTTGCCTATAAAATTAGTCGTGTTGAGCCGTTATAATACGGGCTTAAAGATATTTTGGTTCCAGTGCAGTGACCTGATGTTCTATCAGTTTCCCGGCGTTGAGTTTCAAGATCAAGTCGGTGTCCGAGTTCATCTGCTACTCTCTGTGTCGCCTTAAAGAGAAGTGCACCCACACCCGTTCTTTCATGATTTCGGACAAACGTCATAAGCAGATTCGAACTATTGTGTGATTGCACAGGCCATTTATAATACAACTCTGTCGTGCAGACCCTCCACGCTCAAGAGTCCCCTGCTTACCTCAACCAGTGGAAGGTAAATACGAGGTACGGACGAATTCGGGTGCAGACTGCCGTTTACTTGCATTACTTTACGTGTCTCTCGATCTGGCTGGCGCAACGCATCCACATTCCAAAGGAATATGAAAGTATAGGAATGGAACGCATATTAGTTGCTGCAACCTTGTTTTGCCCGGACAATCCGACGACCAAATCTGTCGGATCAGCCGTCGATACTTGCCATCAAGACACCCATCCTTCTTTTTTGAAGCCGGTAATCTTCTAATATTAGGTGATTCTAAATATAGTAAACATATAATTTTAAAGAAAAAATGGCAAACAAATTTTAAATGTTTCTGTATATTTTGTTAATGTTAACTTGTACTTTAATTTTTGTCTATGCAACTGACTGCCTGTATACAGAAGAAGCAGTAAGCATAAAATACTATTTAGAAATAATTGCTAACATTTTTTTTATTGGAACTGTCAGTTCCTAATTGCAACAATGGGTAACAAAAAGTGTATCTATGCTATTTTTGTTGTGGACTTGCCTTTAGGTAATATAGCTAGTATATTATGCAGTAGGACATTGAGAGCAATGAAGGGACTCGTACAAAAACTTATTTACATGTTTCTTTTGCATTTGCACCTGCTTATATCAACAAAACCAATGTGATTTCTTAACCTCATAACAATTTCTGATTTCTTTGTCACTTAAATACCATGACAGTGACTGCATGTCCTTTACGGTATTTATTAAACAAAAGGATGAGATGCTTTCTGTGAATGATACAAATTGAATTTTCAACCAATTAATTTAATGTATGAACCACTGAAAGATACAGTAAAAGTACAAAACAATGGTGATGTCTTGTAAAATGACTTGCATTTTAACTACTTTAAATCATTAAACCCCAAAGCTAAACACAGCGTAAATACACGTAGGCAGCAGAAAATGCATGGAATAACAACCAACAAAAGAAGTATAAATCAACAATAATCTCATACTTCCATCATAAGAGGAGGTGTTCTTGCCTCTAGTTAGCTTCCTCAAAGCTAAGCAACTTAGTAAACTGATGAAATGTCAAGCAATTATTATGAAATTGGCCTATTGCGTTATTAATGTTGGTAAACAGGCCTTAGTATGTAATCCAAAAATCTGTAAAATTGTAAACTGTGTAAAAGCGAAATAACTACAAATATTTTAGCAGGAAAAAGTACAAGTAATTTAGAGCAAAAAAGTCTTATATAAAAGAGACAACCGAAGAGAAGAAGTTAAGATTATTTTAAAATTTATGAATTTTTGACAGGATGGCATCATTGCAATTATCTCTCTCTGATCTGAGTGTTGTTCAATTTGCTATTTTAACTCTAGATAGACTAAATGTTGGTGTTCCAATTAGAAGTTGCTATTGTTTTATAAGAATTGAGTCTAGTTATTTTTGAAACTATGAAACCAATACTCATGAAAAAATATTAATAAGAAACACTTACAATTTTAGTAATTGTGCATCACATACAACACACTAAATAAAATATTTTTAAAGTGCTGAAGATTGTTGAATGCTATTTGTTTAAGTATTTGGACCTCATTGTTGTAATTACTAGTTGAGAGAAATATATTTTAAAGTTTGTCAACATAGGAATGGAATACCGCCTCTTATGTTGATTCGGATGATGAGAGAGGTAAGATGATGTGTGATAAGTTTGTGTTGGTTTTCTGTATTTAAAAAAAATTTAAACCTGATTTCTTTCTTCTTTTGTTAAGTCAAGAAAATTCACATGTTGCTTTTCTTCGAATTCAGTAGTGAACTTTATATTCGTATATTATTAGGTTTTAAACGTACGTTTTCAGCCCCCATTCTGTTACAACTTAGAAAACAAAGACAATCATCAACATATCTAAACCATTGAAAGATTTCAGGGCTGTTATCTGCAATAATGTGTATTGTCTCAAGGTGATTCATAAATAAGTCAGCCAAAAACGAAAACAAACAACTTTTCATTATCAAGCCAACAGGCTGTTTGTTAAATTTACTATTAAATGGGAAAACATTTTGTGAGGCAAAAGTTTAAAAGAGATAAGATATCTACAATTTTCTGATTATCAACATTTTATGATCTGAGAAGGTTACTTTCTAATTCTACTGTTTCATCTCTCGGAATTGTGATAAACACGTTTGTGACATCAAACAAAAAAGCATCGAATAGCTCGCTGGTAAATTGAGTGGATTAAGTTTGTGAGTTAAAGTTATTGAATTACCTACCCCAAACTTCGGAGTGAAATTTGAAAGTTCACTTATAAGCCTGTAGATAAAAGAAGCAATTAACAAGAGTGTGTTAGTAAAACTAACTACTGGTCTTATGAGGATCCCCTCTTTATGTATTTTTTGTAACCCATATAATCTAGGGACGTTAGGATTGCTAGAAATAAGATTTTTTGGAGATTGGTTTTCTTCAAGAAATAAACTGGAATGTTTAAGAAGTTTAGATATTTTTCTAACAAAGGTACTAAAAAGGTTAGTAGGTAATTGTGTGAAATTATTCTTGAGTAAAAAAAATTTTAACTTTTGAAATGTAGTCATCTTTATTCATACGACTAGGCAATTGCCTTTGTCTGTTTTAGAGATGATGAGATTTTTATTCATAATTTTGGATTTAGGCTTTTTTGAGACTTTGAGAGATTGATCCGAGATAAACTAATTAATCTTGAATAAATCTTTCTTTACGTTAAATAAAATATTGTGGATATCATTACGTGAAGCATTGTTGATGCTGAAATCTGATGAAACTTGTTCTCTTAGGATATCAAGTTCAACGGCAAACCACAAGAGAAAGTTATTTCCTTGCTTTCAGGTAATTCCGAAGTATTTAAACTCATTTGTTAAAGTAAATTTTAAGCCATACGGTCTTGGGGGCCGAAACTTTCCTAAATTCTTCTTTTTTGTGAAGAGGATCATCTCGGTCTTTCTCGTGTTAACCGTGAGACCTGCCTCTTCACACCATGCCTTTATTATATTACGGGCTATCTGCATTCTCCCGCGGATAATTCCCAAGAACTTCTCTCATATTAGAACCAATCCACCACCTGCATAGGCCTGTACGTAGGCGGTACATAGAATTCAGCGTCTGTGAGTCTATTTAGCAAGTCGTCCATAACTAGATACCATAAGTGAAGTGAGAGGCAGCTGCTTTGAGAGCATCCGCCTGGCACCCCAATGTCTATGCGGCACCCGCCTTGACTTGCCTTGACGTTGCACTTTTACGGTACACTTTTTACCCAACGCACCAGATTCGTTTTGATGGTCCTGGCTGCGAGTGAGTCGCAGATGATGCTAGTACGCGCCGTGTCAGATGCCCCTTCAACATAGAAAAAACACGGCCAACACTGCTTCCTTAAAGTGTAAAGCCTCCTCGACCTTTTGCACCATACTCTGGGGAGCCGATTCCATTGAGTGCCCCCTTAAATTCTTGTCAACAATCTTCTCCAATCATTAAGAAGTATATCAGGCTTATAGGTCTAAAAGATTTAGCTGTCGTATAGTATTCTCTACCCGGTTTCGGAATGAATCTGTCTCTAGCGGAGCGCAATGCCTCTGGAACATACGCTAGGGCAACACTTGCTTTATATATTTCCTTAATAAAGGGCCTCAGTACCTTGAGGTGACGCTATAATCAGTAATTACTGCAGTTGCCATCGTCCACTTAGCCTGGGGCAGCTCTCTCATAACTGCCCTAATTCCAAGTGCCATCCAATGCCTCAAGCAAAGGTTCAATTTCTTCGCAGAAGCCTCTCCAAGCTCTCCTCTTATTCCTCCTTAGTTTCTTTTTGAAATAACGTCTTGCTTTTTTTCTCTTTGTCCCACGTTACATAGTGTTGTCCTACATATTTTAAGGGGAGTTTCATTCTCGCTGAGTTTCTTAGCGAGTTTTGCGCTCCACCATTTGACTCTGCGAGTTAAACTCTTTGGAAAAGACAAGACTGCCCAAAGACCCTTTCTATATCGTCCTTTGAATCTATTTGCCCCAGTCGTTTGCTAAATTGTTCTTCACAGTCTACGGATCTGAGATCTGAGAAAACCAGAGCAGATTGGTCGGCCTTAAGTTCGAGTCTAATTATTTGATACCCTGATACCTCCCCTAATAAACATCTTGACACCAATGTGATGTCAATTCTTTCTCTCCGAATGCGATTATTAAATGTCGGTTCGGTTCCTCTATTTAATAGCTCAAGGTTTGCCGACGCCAAATATTGTTGGAGAGATTATACCCTGGCATTGGTGTTCGTACTATCACAAATAGTATTAGTAATAATAGTATTCATTGGCGTCGCAGCCGATCAATGTCGGCAGACCTTTACTACCTGCGAATGACAACAGACGATTATTGTCCTCCCTGGAGGGGAACGTGGGCCGCTATATGACAAGTATATACTACCTTCTACAATCCTACGACTAATGTCACTTACCTCATATTCAAGCAAGGCTGCTGTAGGATCACTGGATCCCAGGTGGACAGTGGCACTATGCTCAATCCCTGAACTGCTAGTATGCATGTCCTTGCTACATTTTCCTCTTTCCCGGCAATGATCTTATAGCCGCTTCCTCCAAATCCCTGATCACGTTCCCAAAAAGTACAGGGTTAATACTATTTCTTCAACAGCATCCAGCCTAGTTTCCCAGTCGCCTTCTTGCAGTGCTGAAGATTTATTTGACTTGCCCTTAAAGCGATGGCAGAGCTGTCGTGAAAAGGTGGTCTGCCTTCGCTTACGTCTCTGGCCCTTCGCCTGAAGGAGCCGCGCGGATCGCTCCACTATAAGTTGTCGCTCTCCGAACAGTCAGAGTAATCAACTCATAGTAGAGCAGCCAGCCGGCTCAATGAAGTACCTCTATTATTTCCCGATCTACCAGGTAGGTGACCATCCAGTCTCCAGGTCCCCCCTGATAGCAGTATGCCGCTAATGGGAAAGCATATTGCGGTTTTGCGAGGATAAGACTCTTTGGTATCTCGCTACGTCAACTTCCTGCTGGCTTCTCATAAAAAAGTATCCCTTTTTTGACGACGGTGCTTCGCCTACCCTCATAGTCCTCATTGCGACGCCTCCTATACTCAACGTAGCACAGACTTCGAGGGGCCACCTTAGTGATTGCTCATCGTATGCAGTCACTAGGAACCAGTTCGGTTCAACTCTTCCTGTATTGTTGAATCTCAGTTCAGGGTCTTCTGGACCTTCTGTTGGACCTGTCATGTATTCCAGCATCGAGTCCACTAAATGCTGCCTACTATCCTTGGTCTATTCGACGATAATATTCCCACTTAGCCGGTCCGAGATTGGGTGTTGGTGGTCTCTTGAAGTATGTGGCTCAGTTTGCTTCTGAGCCTCTTCTCCGCGTAGCAGAGGGGACCGTTCGATCGTGAGGGCTTCTATCGGACGCTTGCTACGGGCCGCCTCTAGTGGTGTTTTTATATCTGCCCTAGGCCTAGACTCTTCTTCACCTTGGAGCTTCCGGTAAGTCTGCAGGTAGCTTCTTAGCTGCCTGAGTGTACTTTCTGGCACAGCTTGCTGCCTGTCAACTTCTTCAGTTCTGAGCTGTTGCTCTTTTTTGGCAGCCGCTTCCTCAGCTTTCTTCCTTTTTCTAAGTTCTCTCTTCCTTAGATTCTTGCTTCGCTTCCATTCAAGGGATCCATGCTGGCTTTTCTGCCCCTGGAAGTCGAAGTGCCGACATCCTTATCAGTTTCTTCTTGAGCCTCAGGTTGCTCCCGTTACTGCTCTGAGGTTGCGGTTGAGCAGCCTCTTTAAAGTGGACGGGAGAACTTAGAAGCGCATCCTACTTTATCGATTCTACCTCTGTATCCATAAGACATTTCTATCTCTGTGAAGCCAGGGTCTTTCGGTTTCTCTAGCAAGTTACTCAATTCATTTTTGTTGTGTTGAGGATGTGTGTTTAAAGTAATGTGTGTACGCAGGGTACGGTAACATGAGCAGATATTAAGCAGTCCGTCACCTAGCCGAAAGTAAGGTTGCTGTTTTCCTGCACAGAAAGCGCGACAGCCACAAGTGTAGCCCCTTGAACCATGTGGGACAATTTTATCCAGGCACCACCCGGCACTCACACATGATCTGAGATTTGTCGCCGTGTGATAAGGCAGCCTCTGGATGGGCAAGAGTGGGCCTCTACTACACGTCGGCACTGGTGTGCTATTCTAGTTTTCTTCCACCCCTACCACTCCGCCTCGGCATAGACAGGAGAAGCCTTCACCGTCCACCAAGATTAAGACCGCCCAACTGGCCCTGTACCGCACTCCAAGTGTGAGGTGTATTAGTGTGTGTCTTTAGTGTTCCTCGATAGGTGATTTTCGAGGAACGTAGCCAGCTCGTGAAGCATGTAGCTTTTCCCTTACGGACTCCGATCTGGACTGCCATTCCATTGAGAGTCCATTCCTGTGACACATCCCTTGAGGACCCCTAACAGGGTTAGCTGCCTCACGTAGCCCTCGGGTATGAATTTCGTTCCACAAACCCATTAGATTTAATTAAAAGATTCAACTTTCATTTCAAAATTATCAAGACCTGGTATTTCATTCTAATTAGTGTTTGACACATCTGCTTTAAATAAATCTAAATTAATATTATTATAATTTCTAAAATACTTCATTTAACAAGGAGGGTTAGATTCAACTATAGTGTTACAATAAATCATTTCATGATCAGTTTAGGATATATGATTGTAGTTAAGTAATTTATTATTTTTATAATTACCACTATCATTTATATTAATATTTTCATTTATATAAAAGTGATCAATGATTTTTGGAAAAGACATATTTCTTATTCCATCTTTATTTATTTATAAAGATGATTATAAATTTTCAAGATAGTAACCGATCCCTTCATTTAAAATTTATTTGCAGGAAGGAATATTTTTGGAATTAACTCTTCTAACACAAAAAAAACATTTATAACTATTATTACGTGGCTTGTAAATTATCCCCAAAATCTAGTTTTTTTTTATTAAAAGAAATAATTGGCCAGAAACACTCCAAAGGCCTAGTATCAATTGTAGCAATTATTTTAGCTTTTAAGTATTTTTTAGCATATACATCAAAGCCACATCATTCCTGCGCCGTTGCGATCTAATATATTATTATAATATTTATCATTTAGTTAGTAACTTAACTTTTTTTTTTACTGTAAGTGTAAATCACAAATGTAAACGTTATAAGGTTTATGTATTTTCCTCATTTTTGAAGATTTTTGTAAGCAAATTAACGCTTTTATTACTACAAGTGTAAATATATTAAGGTATATGTTCCTAATTTTTGTCTGTTGTTGTTTTCCTATACTAAGTTTATTTTTAAATCTTTATTACGATGGGTCCTAACACTGGAACCTGTGGTGGACGATAGATCAAAATACAAGAGTTCTAACCACACTACACCACAACTTGTCACGTTAGCATCATCAGCAGATGATATAAACTGCACAGTTTACATCATCTGCTGAGTTGTGGTGTAGTGTGGTTAGAACTTGTATTTTGATCTTTATTACGATGTTTAAATAAAAAAATTATTTTTGCATTAAAATAATTTTAGGTCCCTACGTAAAATTATAAAAAACACAATATTTCTCCCAAAGAAAGTCAGGAATAAACAGTGTAATTTAATGCCGGTTGTGGTATTAGCCAACGGAGTAGTTGTTTCTGTGATTCCATTTTGTTTCTGCTTTATTTTTAGATATTATATTTGGTGTATATATAAGTCTTGAAATGTATTAACATGTTGATTTGTTAAACACATACTGGTTTTGCGCATCAGGTCAAGAAATATTGAAACTTATAGGGAAACTATGAGCACACAACAGATTTAACAATTCAGTGAAAATGTATTACAATGAACACGTTATATTTTTAAAGATACATTTTAAAATTTGTATTTTATTTATTACGTTGTTTGTAACTGTTTTAAATCCCAGAATCTTGTTTCTTTTACAATAACCAAGAATATAGATGTCGCCATTTACGTTTTCTTGCGCATTCGAAGGCTGGCCAAACGCGCACGGATAATCTACTGCCCGGGTAAACCTTGCACAGATAATCGGGGTTTTACTAAACTTATACATATTTCATTTTTTGGGTCAGAAAAATTACAGACTCCGGTGTTAAACAGGCCCAGTCTTATACTGAATAAATTAATCAGAATCAGGTTAATCATGAAAATAGAATCACACAAAATACCAATAATATTAAAAAATTGTGCTTAAAAGATCAGTTGACTAGGTACGCCTTTAATATAAAGTACTTGTTTTAAACCAATATTAAAGCAGTTCAGGTGGTGGTACATTTATAACTAAAAACCTTTTACATGTATGAACATTTTTTAGTTTAATGTATACTATTCCTCTAAAAAACCAGCGTCTTGATTTATAATTAAAAGTAATGATATTTTTAATCACCTTTTAAATAAAATGTCCGATTTTAGCATGATCTGATATGACAACCCTAAGTTTAGATGTGAACTTAAGTATTTTAATAAAATCTATTATTTAACTAATTTTTACTATTGTGAACTAGTAACAATATGTTTAAAGTGTTGGACGAGACAAACAACACATTCTAATTAAGTATAAATTCGCAATATCCTGGAATCAATACTTGTATTACGTACGTTCAAAAAAACCCTCATAGAAAGTGGTAATATATGTCCAGCAGAAATAACAATCGGTTTGTTCAAAGAAATCATGAACAAGACCATCATTTTGCGAAACTTTAAATCACAATTTGTCCATGAAGGAATGCTGTACGCTGCACGGTAAATTCTTTGACTCTGAAAAAAAAAGATTGTCTAACTTTTTAATTACTTTATTTGCAACATTAAGATCGTGATAATATGAAAATGATTTAGGGATATATTTTGCGTAAAATAATTAGGCAGATGAATTGCTAAGTTCAGGACTTAGGTGGGTTCTGAACATTTTTCATACAAAAATTAACGAGGTCAGTATCCAGGAATCTAAAGGAAAACTTTATTATTCCTTTAATTTTTACCAGTGCGGAGGTTAAAATAAAATACTTTAGTTTTTCAGAACTTCCATGCAGCACATTTTAAGAGAACATTAAATATTTAAATTTTGCTTAAACAGGGGGAATCCCCAAATCCCCCCTTATCTGCGCCTCAAATGTGTATAATGTTTCTTATTTAACAAGAAAAGTTGCAAATGTGTATTATGTGTTATACCGGTATAAGTTTACATTAGAGAAACCGCCACCAATGCTTTATCACCTTATCAAGAACAATAAGAAAATCAGTGTCGATAAAAAATTATGAGCGAACAAACGAACCAAATTAACTCACCAAAGAGACGGTGGTTGAATCTGAGAATAAAAATTAGACTGCTGAAGCAATTAATATATTTCTGAATAAATATAACTTCTTACATACTTTAATAATAAAATGCAGCACAGATAAAAGAAATAGGGACCTCGAACAGTATCTATTATTGTTTGTAAATAAAACGAAAAAATCTTACTCAGATTACAAATAATTTGGAAGAGAGTTTATTTTTTAAATGACTCTAAAATTCATCAGGCTGGTAACAAAATTCTTTTGGGCTCACTTACGAAAACTTAAGATTAAACCCGTCGTAGTAAAGTTAATTCCTTCAGTTTTTAAAAATCTAAGGTTTTTTGACTGTATGTTGAATTTTTAAATAAGGGTTAAAGAAGAAATGCAAAAATTATGTTTTAAAAAACAGTTCTTTTTTAAAAAATTATTATGGCTTACGCTAAAATTTAAACGCTTAGACTTTGCTACAGAAAAAAGTATATTATTAAAATAAAAAAAAATAATTATTTATTCATTGCATGGAACTATCCAACAGCAAGAACATCGTTTGGGTTCTCAGCAATAGTGCTCTACAACTTTATTATTGAAAATGGAACATATAAGTGCCAAATAAATGTGCTGCACCAAGAAGCAGAATATTTGTTTCATTGTGTGGCTCTATGTTTTGCTAACCATTGTTATTATTTTAAAGGAACTTTTTCGCAATTTAGGAAATTGTATATCTCAGCGTGCAGTTTAATATGTCTACAATCGCTTTACACAATATTATCAAAATTATTTTATAAACAAATTAATAGTTAACTTTTTGTAGATAAGTAGTCAATTAGTAGTCACATGCCTTTGGGGTTTTGTCAGCATGCCGGACTTTAATGAAAAAAAAAATTAATACATGTAATCTGCGAAAAAAGTTTGACAATAAGTTTGACATGTAACCTAGACAAAGAATAATAAAGATATGCTGCCATCGGCGGTTTTCCTAAAATTGTTTTAAATAAACTTTTTGGATTTCTCATTAATTGAAAAATAATTTCAATCTGGCCAAAAATTTCGACCATAATTTGCTGATTTTACGACACTCTTTTTAATAATCAAAAACTACAAGGAGAAATAAAAAATAAATTTGAAATAATAGTGCAGCGGCATGGTTTAGAATATCAGCAAAATCGTTCACTTACGTATAAAACCATGAAATGTTGCTCGGAAATTTAGTACATCAAAAAAAGTTATTTAAGGATACTGAGCCACTTTAGAGACCCAAAAAAATCCAAAATAGCAACTAGATTTTGATTTTTTTTCCAATAATTGTCTCACTTAGATAGTATTCAGAAAAAGTAAGTTTTCTTATGGCGGAATTAGAAGTCAATTTAAAATTTGCTAGGCTACATTTTTACTTCCCTCATAAAAGTAAAGTGTTGTAATCACCCTTACTTCCCTCATAAAAGTAAAGTGTTGTAATCACCCTCCGAGATTGTTTCAGCTATTTGTGTTTTAGGATCCCTAGATGACGAAAAACATGTTTTTCGATTCCGTCAGTCTGTCTGTCGGTTTGTCGCTCTGTCTGTTCGCGGCATAGCCAAAAAACTACTTACCCGATTGACTTCAAATTTTGGACAAAAATTAAAGGTTACATGGGGATGACCTGGTAACATTTTGGTAAAAATCCAGTACGGCAAAACATAATGGCGGCCTAGTGAAACGTTAAAAAAATTATTACTACGAAGATGCTTATCCAATTCACCTCAAATTTTGTAAGTATATGTAGGAATTACTTGGTAAATTCTTGGTACGAATCCAAGTTCGCGGAACAAAAAGGCGGCTAAATAAAATTTTTGTAATGTAAAAAAATCGCCTTATCGCGTTTTACATATCTTTGCGTTTTGGCGTCCCTAGATGCCAAAAAATATGTTTTATAAAGTATGTGTGTCTGTCAGTTTGTCTGTCTGTCTGTCAGTTCGTGGCATAGCTTAAAAACTACTCATCAGATTGACTTCAAATTCAAGTAAAAAAATAATGCTCATATGGGGATTACCTGGTATTATTTTGGTTAAAATCCAATACGCCGGAACAAGATGACGGATTAATAAAATATTTAAACATTCATCCTGAAAAACTAGTTAATGAACTGATTTCAAATTGTGTACCATAACTAATTGTAGTATAGAGATGTACAACTTCTTGAAATAATGAGTAAAACTGTAGTATTAATTCAAGATAGCGAAACGAAATGGCGGCCAAACGAAATTTTTGTAATCTGAAAAAATCACCTTAGCAGGTTTTACATATCTTCGCGTTTTAGCGTCTCTAGATGCGAAAAATTATGATTTATCAATTCCGTCGGTCGACCTATCGCCTTGTCTGTCAGTCCGCAGCATAGCTTAAAAGCTACTCATCACATTGACTTCAAATTTTAGTCAAAAATTAAAGTTCATATGGGGATGATCTGGTAATATTTTGGTAAAAATCCAATATGCCAGAACAAGACGGCGGCCTAGTGAAACGTTAAAAAATGATTACTAAAAAAAAACTAATTATCCACTAATAATATATAAACTGGTGCGAATTCAACATGACGTAACAAAATTGCGATGTTTGTCAATGTAAAACCTACTTCTCGATTTCATTTTAATTATATCTCTGTTATGTGTTCCTAGATAACTAATAACTGGAAATGTATAGTCCCAAGCTGGTGTATCGTGACCTATTTTGAAATCAACGCCATCTTGAAAAGAAAATTGAAATTGATATATCTCGTTTATAAACAGGTTACATGTTATTATAAAATATACATATAGTTTCACGGATAATCTCAAATACAGCTTTTTTTGCTGAACAGTTGCTTTATTTGTTTTTTAGAATTCCTTTTATTATTTTAAAAATGGAATCTCTAATAAGGCTCAAAGATACAGCTAAAAGTAGCATAACAGGAACTGAAAACTAGTGCACGGAAAATGCAAACAAAAGTTTAGAAACGCAAGTTTCAATTAGAAGGATTTAAAAAGACATATTCTCACTCATATTGTGAGTTTCAGCAACAAATAAAAAGAAATAAATTTGAAGGATCGTTTGAAAGCGACTTTGTAGAAGTCGGTTCTGGTAGTAAATACTAGTCAGCCTACTCCCATAATAATTTAGCAACCCGTAAGAACACCTCAAGTTAACAAACCTTAATTAAATATTCCCTTCTTTTCTGGATCTTTATTGGAATGGGGGAGTTTCTACCAGTTATTTAAGGCCTTAATTGAAAAAGACACTACTTCATCTGAAACTGAAAAACTTGTGTATCTATCTGCTTAATTTCGAACTTAAAAATTATTAATTCAAGCTTTCAAGTTGCAATAAATACAATAAAAGAAAGATATGCTAACCAGTTAAATATTATTTATGGTTACATAAAAAATTTAACATTCAGCCACTTTTCATATGCGCTGTCCTAATATTATAACTACAATTAAGCAAAATAGTGAGAAGTTAAAAAAAACTTAGAAATTAATATAAACACTTGGAGCTTAATTTTAATGTATATTTTCTCCGAATTGGAATTCGAATAATTGACTTTGAACTTAAACCTGGTAACCGCCCCACATTAACACAATTCTTGGAATTTTTGGGTTCCATATGCTCAATTTTGGAAAGGTCGGTGATTCCAGATATGGTTACTACTAAACAATCCCAAAAATGCACAATTAGTTTATTTTATTATTCGATTGCTAGGAACCTTTATTACACATTTCAGTACAATCATAAGAACCAATCTCCTTTATCGAACAACTTTTTTTCAAGAAATCAGGTTTCCATTCACGAGTTGTTTTGCTCATTTTGATCAAGATCAAAATATATAAATGATTAATATTCAGTAATCTTTATTATAGTGATAAATTAAATTTGTTATAAATCAACAACTCTGTTTTAATTGCTCAGCATCTCTAAACACCAGAATAAAGACTATAATTCTTTGGGATGTTTTATTTGCGAGTAACGACATCATATAATATTACATGATCATTTTCCTACTAGTAATAGCAGAAATTATTCTGTTTACTGAAGACAAACAGACTCATCAATACTCTAATAATCACGGTCAGTTCGATTATACCAATCCACATATCAGTAATTCCCTAAACTCTGGTAATAATTTTTCTTTTCGACAGAGTATCACCAAATATCAAAATTTCGATAGAATTTACTACTCTTATATAAATTCCGCAGTCCCTGCTTTACCCGGTGGTTCTGGATATTGACAAGGGCTACATGGCTTCTCAAACCCCTCTCCTAAAAATCAAATTGTTCATGCAGCTAATACCCATTTAAGTATACGATCCACACCTTGATTATAAATGAAATACAGTTTTAAGTACTATCACTAATAGTCACAAAGTTTATAGGCCACAGCAATATTGAAATTATTCACTGCTGAGAATAGGCTTGGTATACTAAGGCGCTTCTCGATTCATGTAGAACAACCCCTCTTGTAACTAGCAGTTTGAAAAACTGGATCTCATACCCAAAGATAATAACATTAAGATAGCATGAGTACACGAAATAGTTTCAAATATACTCAAATATAAAAGGTAGTTAGAAATCCTACCTTTCATGTTTTGTTAAAAAAACAAAAAATTCCCCAGTTTACTCTTCTCAAGGACCAAATCATAATTCCCAGAAATATTTAACTTGCAAATCTCAATTTTCATTTACCAGGTCACGTAGACATCTTATTGAACACTGATGTGTATTATTCAATTGTATATGGAACTCCTCGTCGTATACCCAGAAATCTCCTATTTTTTATTAAAACTCATCTTGTTTACATTATATACGGACCTATTCCCACTCAATATTGTTCTAATCTCTGCCCTAAATCAAATTCTTTGTCACACAATAAATGTTTTTTCTGATAAGATTCATCTATAGATCTGAAGGTAAATAAATTGATATTGGGAAGTCGAACTTAGCTGAAAATATTTTTGTTAACTCTGTTCAGACTTAAGCTAATGACTTACTGCAAGTTGATTTACCATTGAAATACCTAACTGGGAAACTCATTTGACCAAGCAGTTAAACAATTTTATAATTTAGAAAAAAGATTTATAAATAATCCACAGCTTTTTTTATCGTTACAAGGAATTTATTGAGAATAGCTTTTTTATGCTATGGAAAATATATCCCTTTTTCACTATTAAAAAATGATTACAGTGGAAACCAGTAGTTTATTCTCTATCATTGTATGATTCGCAAAGAAAGTCAGACCACTAAATAATATGTGCTTCAACCAGAATTTTATAGTATTTTGTGCAAATTTAGAAGTTTCCTGTACGTTTTAATATCTGACATTGAAAAATTGTATCTTTAGATAAAAATAAACCCAAACAGGTGCAGTGAATTACAATAACTTTTATGCGAAACAAATACCGCTCCCTTTTTTAAATTTTCCAGCTAATTTTACAAAGGAAAAAACCCACTTGCAGCAGAGGCTCTTCTCACACAGTGTTTCATTGACGGCATTCTTTGTGGCATTGATTCTTTATAAACTCTTATTTAAAACTCACTCTCAGCTCTTAAACTTATTTAGTTATGTTCATTTTAAATTAAACAAATGTTGTAAAAATTTGAAGTAGTGTCAAAGAAATGCCTTCAAGTAGCTTTGTTAAAGGAAACTAATTATAAAATGTAGAAAATTTTTAAATAAAGTTCTTGGTATTTCTGGGAATCCTATTAGGGGTCAATTTATAATATATTTACCACAAACCCTTCATGATGACATACTTACAAAGCACACTGTCTTATCCACAATTGCACAATTATTTGACCCACTAGGTTTAATTGGCCCTTTTATAGTAATAGCAAAAACTATTAGACACCAATTTGGATTTCAAAACTTGAGTGGGATGATAACCTACCTATAGAAATTTTAAATGAATGGAATAAATTAATTAAAAGTATACCGAACCTTGTTAAACTAAAGATTCCCATATAATTATTTTCAAACAAAGATTTCATTTGTTTAGAACTTCATGGATTCTCTGATGCCCGCACTAAAGCATATGGTTCTTGTATTTATTTTGATGCCATATATATTGATTAATCAGTCTCATGTAATTTGATATCCTCCAAAAATAAAACAGCTCCTTCAAAACCGCTTAGCCTTCCAAGATTAAAATTATGTGCTATCTTATTGCTCTGATAACTAACTGAAAGATTTTTGCCAGTATTCACGGACCTATTTAAAATCACTCTGTTCTGGATACAGTCCGCTCATAGTCGTTGGTCAGTTTTGCATGAAACCGAGTGTCAGAGATACATCACTTAACTGCTAATTATTTTTGGCGACATATAGATACAGCTGATTTATTGTCTCGGAGTCTCACAGCTAAGTTGATAAGTTCATCTAAGTAATGGCATGGCCCAACTTAGATTTAAAGGAATACAACAAGAAACGCACTTTAACGAAAATCCATCAAGAAAAGAAACCTGTTTTGGTTATTCAAGACCTTACTCTTGAATTTAGGTACATAAAAATTTTCTTCACTTTCCCCATTAAAAAGAACCAAACCTTAAATTACTTAAGAAAAAATGAAAAGTTTATAGGACCTTTAAATGTAGATAAAATAAGAGAGGCTGAAATGTTAATTGTAAAAGGATACAAAGATGTTCAATTTTTTGAGGCAATTTTTGAGTTGCTTTCTGGAAAAATAGTATCTAATAAAACATTATTCACCTTAGTCTTTTTCTTGACAATTACAAAAACAATTTTGTTGCCCTCGACAGCAAAAGTAGTATGTCTTATATTTAAATCAGAATATCAACGTTATTGGCCATCGTGCCAAATCTCATGCTTTTATACATAAGTAATTGTATTGCTCTTCTCTTCAGTTATAATAACGATGTTTACACCAATGTGTAAAGTGATCTTTTAGAGTTAATCGCAATGATGAGCCCTTGGTACTCATCCTAAGATTAATCTGCCGAACTATGCTATAAAATGTTGGCAAAAGGTGATTAAAAAAATATATATATATATATATATATATATATATATATATATATATATATATATATATATATATATATATATATATATATATATATATATATATAAATATATATATATATATATATATATATATATATATATATATATATATATATATATATCTCTATATGCTAATTTTCTTCTCCGATTTAAAACTGTTAATCCCAATATTACCTTAAAAGTCAGTTCGTTTCCAAACCAACAAAAATAAATTGCTCTTCCCTTCAGTTATAATGACAATGTTTACACCAACATGTAAAGTGATCTTTTAGAATTAAGTCCCTAGATCCCATTAATCGCAATGATGAGCCCTTTGTACTCATCCTAAGATTAATCTTCCGAACTATGCTCATAAAATGTTGGCAAAAGGTGATTAAAAAAAAATATATATATATATATATATATATATATATATATATATATATATATATATATATATATATATATATATATATATATATATATATATATATATATATATATATATATATATATATATATATATATATATATATATATATATATATATATATATATATATATATATATATATATATATATATATATATATATATATATATATATATATATATATATTTATTTTTTTCTCCGATTTAAAACTGTTAATCCCAATATTACCTTAAAAGTCATTTCGTTTCCAAACCAACAAAAAATAAATTGTTCTGTCACCATGCTGAACAAAAAAAACATTAAGTAGAAGAATTCGGTACCTCCAACATGAATCTAAAACAAAGAAAATAAAATAAAATACCAATAAAGATACATTTTTACGCATTTTTATTAGTAGGCTTGACCGATAAATATTATGAACGCAATAATATATAATTTTAAAATTACATTCGATTATAGAGATCTTCCTGTGATCATAATTTTTGGTCCTCTAACCTAATCAAACAGGCTTGTACCCAGGTCTATCTCTAAGTCAGATATCATCGATATGACATAATCAAAAGCAGCTCTTTTTTTAGATTGGTCTACAATCTAAAACTCTATGATGAAGTAAAAATAACACCTAGCGCCTCCTATTTGGGTAGGTAAAATGGCAATGCATATAGCAGCAGATACGCAAAAAGAAAACAAAAATACGATTTCACGAAGCTTTATAAAAGTCAAATGCGATTTTGGCGAAGCGTAAATAAAATAGTTCTGGTCAGAGTAAGAGTAGTAAACGGATGTACCCCCAAACCAAAACATATTATATTTTTCCCTTCATGAAGGACTAAAAATGTATATAAATTAATGTCAACAATCATAAACCACACAGGATAGTTACTTCTAGTAAGCGTAACGTTCGTCGTTTCTTGCCGACCGTAAAGATCAATGACCGGGTGAGTGACGTACTCCGGCCTTCTCAGCCTAAAGATTTAGTATTAGTTACATTGCTCTGTAATAGAAATTTGCCTTTTAAGCATTGCTTTTTCAATAATATTTAGTTTTCATAAGTGGTAATAGGTCACACAAGTTTGAAAAACTGTTGTTCGTGCATAGTGAAACTTATGTTAGCCAAGGAAGGAGTTAAAACTTTTATAACAGATAATTTACTTCTACAGAAGTCTACATAACCAAAAACAATGTCTGGGAATATGTGCGCTGTGTATAATTGCAAAAATAGTTACAAACATTACTTGCCAGGTGTAACTTTTCATAGGTTTCCAAAATTAATTATTATGAAGAAACAGTGGGTACACCAGAGTGCAGCAGAAACATGTTAGCTATAGATACATTTGGATCCTTTATTTTTTTTTATTTTTCAGGCAAGTTTTGTTTTCTTTTAACACGTAGCAGGTGCTTTCAATTTTAATTTTTTCTCTGGATTGTTGCTTTTTTAGTACCAATGCAAATTTTAATTTTGAAAAAAATATGCATGGCAATAATAACAATTATTAAAAAATCGTAATATCATGTTCTTTACTTTCCTATTTGAGAATCACTTTACCTATTTGCTTTTTAAATTAATACATTTAGGTACCTAAATTACGGAAAAGTGCTTTTTTCTATGTAACGATTTGGGCCATCCTGTCATAAAAGTACATAATATAACAAAATTTCATGAATTAAGATGGCACTCATAATAATACATTTTTGTCTTGACATAATGTTTAAATTATTTCCTAATCATTTAATTTTATGTCCAAATATGAATTTCTAAAACATTTTGATGAACAATTGACCATTGCTTATTGACCGAAATTCATATGGTATTGTTGCTCTATTAACTCTCTCGAAACTTGTTTCGAGCGGGCCAGGCGACGTCACTGCAGCAAGACTCGTTTGCGCTAAACTGACGGAAATAAATCGCGGATGTAACTATTCTGTGTGATTTAGGGTTCTTGAATAAATGTGACTCTGCATAATTCTGCAGGACTATTTTTTTATCCATGGCTTTTCATGTATCGATGATGTCTTTGGTATTTTTAAAATTAAACCATTTTCTCATTTCTAATGTTATTTATTGTTCCTATTCCTCATACTATCGGCATCTTGGCTCATATTAAAACAGCTTTGAGTCACCCTGTACCATCAAAACATCTAAATTTAATATATTGATTATGTTCTTTAATTATTTTTCCATCAAAAAGCTTTGACACATTCACTTATTTCATATAAAAACTGGGACAAATCATTTATAATTATATCAACTGGACTAGTTACCTACCGTCAAACAGAAATTTGGCGGGAGTTGTCAAATTTGACAAATAATTTTCACTTTTAAAAATGCTTGCGTTAAGCCTACAACAGAAAACGTTATTATATACCACGTCAGAGAGGGAATCACTATGAAAAATATTGCCAGTGAGTTGCGATTTAGCAAAAACATTTTGTTGTTAGCTAAACATAAATTTCATGAGCATGGAAATATATTTAAGATATCCAGGTTCAGGAAAGATCAAGATGCAAGATTAGTTCATTATTTCCAAATAATAGAAAATGATCTGTTTGAAACAGCAGTCGTGGTAAAAGAGGGGGTGTATTTACTAGATCAGGCTGCACCACTCACCGAAGAATTAGCTATTGGAATGTTATTAAAAATCGCTGGACTGTTAAAAAATATATCTCACCGAAATAAATAAGCAAATAAGGTTCGAATTTCGAAAAGAATGTGAGAAGTGATTTCTTCAGATGAGAAAAGTCATAATGCTAGAATGCGAATCTGCTTATAAAGTCAGTGAAAGTGCAAGATATTTTCAGTTTGTGTCATTGCAGTTTAACCAAATGTATCTCTGTTAAATATATTTAATTACTGTTACTGTTCAATGAAATGCAAACGTTTAAAATATTTTTTTAACTCCTATTTCTGTTTGAGTTTAATTCACATCATATTCTGGGTTATTAGCAAAAATACATATTATAACAAAGATATGCATTTATTATTTAATAACACAGCTTTTAATAGTCAACCTGTTTTTAAATGTAATTTTCAAATTAAAGCGTTACGCGATACGTATCATGCAAGAGGGATATATCTCACTCAAAAGCAAGCTTATGAAAGCTGCGTTTTCTTGTATCGCGTTGCTTTTTAAGTATAAACCCACCCGAAAACATCGGAAATTGACAATCATGTCAAATAAACCTCATTCACCTTAGTTAGTGAGCTACAAGCCTACCTGTTATCCCCTTTTTTTTTTGACGCAGTCGAAGTCGTAAATACCTTAATATATCAAATTTTATAACAGGAATCAATAAACGAGTATCTATAAAATAAATTTTAAATTTCAAGATTTTGTTTTTAGATTTATAAATTAAAACAACTTATATAAAATAACCTTATTGTTCCGCCCTCGAAAGACATATTGTCCTAAGTTCAAAACATTAGTTTTATGATATGAAGCATTTTAAAGGTTTTGGAATACATTTTTTATAAATGTACAAAAGTAAGGGTAATATTTATGAGGTTGAGAAAACTTATAATGTATGAACTACATAACTATTTATTTTGCAATACAAAAATTGTTTGGCTGGGTAGTATTGATATTACAAAGTACAAACATTTTTGGTTTCTAATTTCAACAGCCTTAAAATCTACATTTTTTAACGCACTCAACAATCTGGTGCTAACATACAGATATATTTAAGCATTTACGACTTCTTGTCAACAACATGTTCAAATTGTCTCCTTCATTTCTCCCACGAGGCTTCTCTTCCGATTCGCCTTTGTCATTCAATCTTGTCTTTTATTACCGCTTAAAAGGTTTCATACTCCGCCTTTTAATTAAGTGTTCCAAAAAGCCGGTATTCTCTATTTTATTGTTTGCATTTTATGTTTAGTTTTGAGAATTTTTAATACCCGTTCACTGGTGGTTTGAACAGCGACCCAAAGAATCTTCAGCATCCGACAGTGGATCCACATTTCCAGTGCCTCTATCTAACAATAATATTATTTTAAGGGTCCATGACTCTATATCTAACAACAAAATCAAGCAAGCATAACATTTAACCAAACTTTGGCTACGTTTGCTATTCGGCGCTCTATTTTAACATCAGGTCAAGTTGGTTTGTGATTACACTGCTCATATATGTGAAGTTCGTAACACTTTCAACCAATTGCTCAAAGAATTACAGTGCTGCGACTGTATGTACTTGACAGCTGATAATCATAAATTTTATTTTGTTCGCATAATTTAAGTATATTTCTAATATTTCTCGGATATGGCTAGGTGTTCTGGCAACGCATATATTTTATTGTCATCTTGGATAGTGATTTACCTGCGAAAGAGATACATTCTCCATATTCTCAATTCATACTTTGTCTTCAAATTCAGAAGAAATACATATACACTCCCATATTTAATAATTATGAGTAACAATAAAAAACACACTGGATATAAACAAGTACTAAAAAATACAGGTACATATACGAAACTTTTGTATTATCTTTTATAGAGTCTGAGCTAAGATAGTATCCCATAACAAATGCGCCACCCTTCGCATTATGCAACGTATGCTCACATTTAGGCAGTAAATTGACAATTGGGCACACTACGAATGTACCATCGCGTCTAAAAAACTGGAACAACAGGTTTGTAGCTCCTGAACTAAGGAATGAAATTTATTTAACATGTTTGTCAATTTCCAAATAGTTGCCTTTTCAGGTTTATTCATACTTACAATGCGACTCGATGCGATCAAACGCAGCTATTTATAAGTTTGCTTTTGAATGCAATATATCAATATATGCATGATAGGTATCGCGTAGCGCCTCAATGTAAGAATTACTTTCAAAAACTGACTTGACTATTGAAAGTTGTGTTATTAAATAATAAATGCGTAAGTTGGTTATAATGTGTGCTTCTGATAATAAGCCAGAATATGATATGAATTAAATTCAAGCACAAACGAAACGTTTTAAAAAATAACAATTAAAACATTTACATTTTATTGATCAATAACAGGAATTAAATAAATTTAATAGAAATAAATTTGGTTAAACTACAATGAAACAAACTGAACATTAATTCTTGCACTTTTTTGCCTATATGCTGTGTTGAGGTGTTTCTAGTTAGTAGAAAAAAAATATTAGTTAAATGTATAGCATAGTGTAAAACACGAAAATCACATTTGCTGTACACTATACTATTGTCATTTCCCCTAAACATTCTCAATGAAATTTAAGTTAAAATTTTTCGAGGGCCAGGGTAATTAATCGCACAAACACCTAACATTTTAGACTCATGGTACCAATTGGGACAAACATTTATAGTTATATCACACTTACTATTATGAGTTACCTACCGTCAAACAGAAATTTGGCAGCAGTCAAATGTGACAAATAATTTTTACTTTTAATGCCTGCGTTAAGTCTAGAAAAGAAAACGTTACTATATACACACGTCAAACAGGGAATCACCATAAGAAATATTGCCAATGAGCTGCGAAATACCAAATATACATTTGAGACCAGTGGTGAGTTGCATTGATTCCCCTTGTTATAATATTTCTTCATTCTTACATGAAATTTTATCTCCAGTCATCTCCACATTTCATTACAATGTTAAAAATTCATTCCAATTTGTAGAACTAATTAAAGATAAAACAATTCCTGCAGATTATGTATTGGTGTCTCTAGATGTAATAAGTTTATTTACTAATATACCCAAACAACTGGTTATTAAAATAATTAATAGTTCTTACAGATATATATCATGTTTCTCTAACATATCCAAATCTTTATTAATTGATATAGTTTTATATTGTTTTGAATCCAGTTACTTCTCCTTTCAAAATAAAATATATTTACAAAAAGATGGTAGTGCCATGGGCAATCCTGCAAGTCCTGCTCTGGCTAATATCGTAATGAATTTTTTAATAACAGAGGTCTTGAAAAAATTACCATATAATTTACCTTTCATATATGTTTATGTTGATGACACAATTCTTTCAGCTCCAAAAAATATGCTTGGTTCTCTTTTAGAACATTTTAATAATATCCATCCTAAACTACAATTTACCATGGAAAAAGAAAATGACAACAAAATCAGTTTTCTAGACATAGAAGTCATCAGAAATATTGATGGGTCAATTAAAACTAATTGGTATTCCAAACCCAGCAGCTCAGGTAGATTACTTAACTTCCATTCAAACCACCCAGTATCCAACAAAAAAGGAATAATTAATAGCTTATTGCATAGATCAATTAATCTTAGTAGCTCTGAATTTCACAAATCCAACATCACGAAAATAAAAACTATCCTTCGACAAAACAACTACCCGTTGAATTTTATAAATAGATCTATTAATAAATATAAGACACGAAAACATAACATAAATAATGAGAAGAAATATTTTAGATTTCCATATATTAATGGTCTTTCACAAAAAATTGACAATTGTCTCAGAGACACCAATGCAAAATTAGCGTTTTACAATAAGAAAACCACAAATGTGTTATATACAACGTTAAAGGACCCTACACCCAAGGAAAAAAAATCAAATGTCGTTTATTGCATACCTTGCGAATGTAATAAATTATATGTCGGACATACGAAACAGTACTTGGGGAAGCGCTCAAGCCAACACAAATATGACTGTAAAAATAGCCGTATGATAGACAAAGACAAAACTGCTCTCTCACAACATCACTTTCAAACAGGTCATATATTTCAATTTGATAAAATAGAAATCTTAGATTCTGAGAGAAACTACTCAAAAAGAATTATAAGTGAAATGATCCATATAAATTTGAACGACTGTGTAAATCTTAGAACCGATACACAAGGTCTTAGCAATATTTACAGTAACATTTTAAAACTATATAATAATAAATAAAAAAAAAAAAATCAAACATGACAATATGACTTGAGCGTTCCTCTAATTATTGTGAACAACAAATAATATCGTGGGTGATATGACTTAATTTTATATTTATATATATTTTGTATACTAATTTTATTTTTAACTGTATTTTAAATCGTTGTTTGTATTTACCCTTAAAAGTTTTTACTTATATTTGTATATATTTTTTATTTTTAATAGGCTTCATTACGTATTGAGGTAAACTTAACAAAATGGACATTATTTTATGGCAGAATACCTTATATAATTAGTTAATTTATGTTTGACCACAATCTAGTACAATTCTGACCCACTGTACGGCTGAATGCGACTGTAATTGTTCTTAACCCCAAACCAAAACAAACACTTTCAGTTGTTGATAAGTAAACGTGCTGTGTCCGCCCTAAAAGTATTTGTAGTTCCTACGTCAGTAAAATGTGTATATGTTTATTTATTTATTGTGTAAATGTCCATAATTAAGGTTTTCCCACTAACTCAAGGTAAGCCTATTAGATTGCTTTTCGGCTTTTAATCTAATTTATCTAATTTGTCCCCAGAGCTTGAAAAAGTGTTAATGTAACACGAAACGTTGCAATTGAAAATAGTGGTTTCACTTTAGATCTTATTGCAGTCCCATAACCCACGAATTCAAGTTACACTTATTCATTAGGGACACGAAATGCCTACTCAAATATACTATGTTATGAAATGCCATGAGCATGGAAATATAAGCAAGAAATCCATGTGCAAGGCGTCCTAAAGTTTCAAATGCAGATCAGGATGCGTGATTAGTTCATTACCTGGAAAATACTCCATTTGAAACGGCAGGAGGCGCATTTACTGGATCACTGTTTACCGCTCGCTGAAGAAATTTCTGTTCGAACTTTGTTAAAACACGTTGTGCTGTTAAAAAATGATCTCACAAAATAATGCATTTAAAACAGCAGTCACAGTCAGCCTTTGGATCGTGACACCAAAGTTCCACAGCCGTATGAAATATGCACGTTTCAGCACTTCTTACACAATATATTATATTTTATATACTATATTTCCTACAAACATTTTAATAAAGTTTAAGTTGAGACTTTTCGAAGGCCAGAGTAATAATTGCACACACACCTGATCTTCTGGCGCTAATCCAAGTCTAGACATTAATAGAAAATCGATTACTTTGACTAACTTTATAAGCATATTTTTTCTCATTCCAGGGGGCTATAAAGGTGCATTCTGGCATTATGACTTTTCTCTTCTGAAAAAAAACCATATTTTGTCGAATATAACTCTGATTTACACATTCTCTTCTAAATTCGAACCTTATTTGCCTATTTATTTGGGTGAGGCAAATTTTATAATTTAATAAAATAATAAAGTTAATACCATGAACAGCAAATTCTTCGGCGAGCGGTACAGACTGATCCAGTAAATTCGCTCCCTCTTTTACTATGACTGCTGTTTCAAATTGATTATTTCCCAGATAAAAAACCAATCTTGCATTTTGATCTGCACTCAAAATTTTGGGACGTCCTGAACCAAAATTTCTTATTATATATGTTCAGCTACTAACACAGTATTTTTGCTAAATTGGGGCTCACTGGAAATATTTCTTATAGCGATTCCCTCTCTGACTTACGTATATAGTAACACTTTTTGTTGTAGACTTAACGCAATAAAAATTGTTTTTCAAATTTAATAACTGCTGCCAAGTTTAAGTTTGATGATAAGCTACTTATGTCATGTCGAGATGATATAATTATAATTATTTTGTCTAAGTTTTTTGGGAGACCATGGTACCTATTCAATATGATATGCTTGGAGATAATACCAGCGTTACTTCAGATGTTTTGAATCCATTCTAATTTTTACGATCCCTGTGAATCACGTGTGTTCATAGTAAGAATAATCTACTTAATGCTAAGATTTTTTCATTTTATTTGACGTGGTAATATGGTAAATATTTATAAAAAAAGAGTTTACTTACAAGTAGTAGCTGATAGAAAATTGCACAAAATATAAAGCCACCACCCAGGAACAATACCGCCATACTAGTTCGGTATACTTCCTCTATTGTAGATGCAATTCTAAAATGAAGAAAATCATCTTTTCACTGGTATTTGTATTTTTTTGTTGTTTTAAATTTTGTATTTAAACATTAGCACAGTTAAAATAACTGATAATAATAGTATTAACTGTGATATTAATAACTATAATATTAATAATAGTAATAATAATACAAATAATAGTGCTAGACAGGACTCGGGTTTGCAAAAAAATCCTTCATATTGTGCTACATTGACTATTGCAAAGCTTTCGACTCTGTTCCCTATGATTGGTTCTCAGAGTTCATGAAATTTACAAAATCGATCCGAAAGTTACGAAAGTACTTAAACAAATATTGAGTCACTGGGGCACGCCAATTCTCCAAAACGAAATCATAATGGGCCGGGTAGAAGTAGCATTTCTCTGGGTGGCTGCTCAGCTCATTTTGGTTTTGCTTGATGCGACTCTGTTATCTACTTTGCTGAATAAGACAGGTTATAAACTGAATGCTGGTTAACGACATCCAGCTGTATGTGGAGTCTAATAAGAAAGTGAGATCTCTGGTCAAGTTTTTAGCCAGACAAACAAATAACATTCGATACTGACAAATGTACGACAATTTCGATCAATAAAGGAATGCACAAAAACGACTATATAATTGTAAAGGATTCCCAAAAAAGAAATATGAATATTGAAGAAACATATAATATATGGGTATACCGCAGAAATACAAGATTGTCCATTCCTCCCTTATGTGTATTTACTGCAATAAATACATGAGCAGTGACGGTGCTGGTGTACTCTTTGTTGTTTGGAGTTGTTAAGTTGACATTATGACTCGGCAAATATTATCCAAATATGCTCGAGGAGGGAAGGCGGCAAAGAATTTTTAAAAACCAGGCTAATATATACGGCCATAGGAACCAAAGATGTGGGATTATTTTAGAAGGACTGTAACGTCTTTATACGCAGCTAGTGTACAAGTAGTTAAGGATTATATCATTTGAATACTTTCAATGTCATCTACCTTAATATATCAAATAGTATGCTTTGACTACCTGGAAATTACGCATGCAAATATGCTTCAGTCTTGAATAAAGAAAGTAATAAATACTATTATAAAACTAATCAAAATATATCTGCATACAAGAGAGCGTAACCAGAAATTATGAAAAATATTTAATAAAATTAAATCAGAATGATCTTTGTTGAAAATGTTGCCACAGTATCGCTGACATCGCTTATCTTGGTAGATATAACTCTGTGGATAACATTATATCAACAACTAGGGCGAACACTTAAGCTTCTTGAACACCCAGAGTCATATCATAAATAAATATAAGTCCCCGTCAGTCTTGACATTTTTTATTGCTCTGATATACTAACTACCATAAACTTGATATTGTTATAATTGGTAGTGTAATTTAGTGAAAATCTATATATCTATACTTGATATATCAGTACTGCTGCCCCATAGTATGTACAAGAGTGAGAGGCACTAAATAACAAAGTACGAATTGAAACCAAGCGACTATGGAAACTAAAATCAAACAAGATAATGTCCATTGCAGCTTTAATGGAATGGTATCCAAACGATTAGCCGTAAATTTAAAATCATTAAATTTTCTTACTTGTCTTTTCTGCACTCTTCAAAAGGCAACAATAATTTTACAAACTTGTCATGTAGTGCGGAAATTGAGGGATGAAATAAAGTTCTCCTGCTCAGGCGTAGCAACAAGCACAGTCAACAATAATAATAACAGATAGATGGATAGATAGAAAATAAAATACCAGCATCGTGGACAGGAAATTCACCGAATGTGAAACCCAAACTTTGTGTTTGTCATTTCAAAAAATAATTTAAAGCAACGGTGATTTGTGCCCAAAACACTTATGATAAATCTATCAAAGCTCGGAATCTCTAACTACCCATATAAAAATATAATACTTTCGCAAGTGCTTTGCCAATATAGCTCAAACTACTCACCAAAATGAAGATCAGAGTTAATAAATACTAATAATAACCATAGTAATAATGATAAAAGATAGCTTAAAAAGTTGCATTTAAAATTAAATGAAATAATTATGAAAAATTATACAAGTTATATTCTTACAAATAAAAATAAGCATACCAAAAATGATCTATATTAAGTCTGATTAAACAAACATACCTACATATGTCTTCAGTGTGTTTGACGATGCATTAACCGAGATATGTATATCTTAATAATATAAAAAAGTTTATAAAATTTGCCTCGAAAAAGTGTCTACAGAAATTTATAGCATATTGTAAAATTTAATTTTTCTTAGTTTTTTTTTAGTATTTTAAAAACAGTTTTAGAAATTCTTTAAAAAAAATTATTTCAACGTGAACATAGAGGTCAAGAAGCTAGATATTTTTCTTATAAACGTATACGACAGACGACACTCGCTTCTAATTTGATAGGTTCTCTCGCATGGCTTCCGCTATGAAAACTCTTAAATAAATAAATTTTACAGAAACTGGATATAGTAATTTGGTGTATCCTAATGGTATTTTTATCTCTATAAGAGAAATATTTCATTCGAAGTTTAAAAAAATACTATTAAATTTCAATATTTAGTCCAGTATTAAGAATTTAATTTTTTTATTAATTTTTTTAAACGTAAACGTTTTGTGGTTATTGTCTTACGCCAAAACGGTTAGTTATTATTCTTCAAAATAACACATCGGCGAAGAAATGGCAGAATCGACTTTTAGTTAGCTTTCATTGGCCAAAAGAAAAAACTTAACAAATTAGACGAATATCAAAGAAGTACACGTTTTATCAGTAAAAAAACTCTTCTCTTGACCTCCACATCTACCACTCTTTAAAATAATATATGAAAACTGCCAAAAGTTAGACTCTTCCTAGGCACTTTTTAAGATTTTTAAATAAATAGCTGATAACTTTTTTTAAATAGACAAGAACAGATAAATAGATTGCAAAATCCTGTATCTCAGCAGCTAACCTTTATCGGACTAACTTTTGTAGGACCTTTTAATGTTAGTTTTAGCATGTATATCACCTCTTTCTGTTAATACATCAACCTGTTGGATCTGTATATACATATATCGTTCTACTTTTTTCTATAAAATATTGTTAGTTAAAACTTTATTTGTTTCATACCTTTTAATTTCGATATAATGTCGGATGCATGTTTTTAGATTTTTGTTCATTTCATGTGCAAAATATCTATTACTTTTTGTTAATTCATATTTCTGAATACGGATCACATTATTTGACGTGCGAAACTTCGTCAAGTTTTCCAATGTTAACACTAGAAAATCACATTGCATTCCCACCTAAAAAGAACAAATTTTCTTTAGTTATTTTGTAAAACCCGGGAATCCCCAAAATTTTATAACGAAGTAGTTGTACGGGTTTTTTAGTGTAAGATATTTCCTTTTATATAAGTTCATTACACATAAATTATTTTTCTCTATTGTTTAATGATTCGCCAATAGTTCCAGTTATTTACCCATTTTAGAAAGAGAAATATAAAAATATTCATTATAACATAGAGAATAATATTTTGAAACGTGCTGTTATTCTCCTTTTCCTAGTTCGAAAGAAAATAATTTTAATTTCTGTTCTTATTTATATAAACATTTCTAAAAGACCCTATTAATTGGGATACAGCGCAAGCATGGGTGGTAAATCAAACACATTTAATTATTAATTATTGTAAACAACGTATTAAAAAAGTAATAAAGAATGGCAAATTTTGTTGTACTGTTTTCAATATGACAATAGGAACGGGAAAATTAAACGAACTAAACATAAAAACCATTAATATAATTTAAACAAAAATTAATTTTACGAAAATAAGACCAATATTAAAAGAATTTTAATAATATTTTATAGCCCTAGATTTTTGTTTTTAAAGAAAATAAAAATAATATAATTTTCATTATACATTAATTCATTTTGACGTGCCGTACCAGCATTCAGGCGATGGCGAGTGAGTGCCTTGAAATATATCTTAAATCAAGATATATATGATTTCTTTATTGCGCTAGACTAGAGCGTTCTACTAGGGAATGATAGTGGTTTCCGATTGCCTTCTACGCAGTTGTGCTATCGTATGGTGTAGTTTATGTGTTAATAAGACGCCTTGCTACTTACTGTTCACAGTCGACCCTAATTCCTAAGTCTACGAACAGAATAGTTATTTTATTATTCTAAAACGATTGAGGGCACCTCTGGACCATGCAGGCATTGAAAAAGTGCTCGCTAACCCAAGTCTCGAACCCACGCCTTCCGCTGTCTTCCAACTGCGCTACCGAGGTGGTACATATTATTACACGCTCTAATTGAAAGCGTCGCTCTTTTTCAAGTTAAATAGAAATAATTAAAAAATGTATTATAACATGTACTACATAAAATATATTTAAAATTTTAAGACGTAGGAGTGATGCAAAGATAAAATAATGCACAGTGTATTACAAGTTTCTAAACTTTATACTGAATTACGACATGTCTGGTTATAGCGCAGTTTTGAAAATAATGTTTACAAAATATATGTTTTTAATCCACAAATAAGTCTTACAGATCATCAAGTACGGAATATCTTATATGGAAATTTTCCGCTTGATTTCTAACAAGTTATTGTAAACCTTAGTACCTATTAATATCTACATTTCCGAATGTTATACCAGTATTCATTTAGATCTTGGCTTTACAGAATATAACTAGTATGACTGTCGGTCCGGATTACTATGAATACCGTGGCTAGAGGATAGTCACAGCGGTATTTAAATACCCAGACAAGAGTTCACATATTAGTCTTAAGGCAAAAGTGGCTTATGAACTAACCAACCCGCGCCGTAGCTAAGTTCAAGTAAGTTTCTGATGTGAACTAACTTATTGAAATAGAAAACCAAAATGCCATATTTCCCGCTAATTAACTCAGGTCAGTCAGAAATCTGGTAGACTAAGCAGAGTCAAAGGGAGAGGTTAGATTTTTACCATTCTAATCTGTATACATTTGTTATGAACTTTTGAAAACTTCTACTCGTGATAAGTATTCTACACAAATTTCACTCTTCATCATTCACTATTTAGACTTTATATGTGCTCGTTCTACTCACCTCCATCATAAGGTTAACAGTAAATGAATCTATATTCATAGTAATTAATATATTGAATGCGCTGGCAATATTTTGAAACAAATTAGTAATTTCAAAATAGGGGGTCACCATAGCATTATATGGATACCACCCATTTGTGGGTAGAGTCCTCTCATTTTGAAAAAATGGATTCAACATCTAGAAAATTTGAGTTCCTATGCCCAGAAAAGAGCCATAGAAAAACAGATAGTCGCTTATCAGTTTGACTCTATGGGCAACCACAAAATGTTTTGAACATTTTACCTAAAATTTAAAGTGTATAATTAGTATTTATTTACAAGTGTTTAAAAAATAAGTCACGTATTTATTTTATATAAACCGTTAAATAGATTTTTAGAACTATGAGAGTTAAAAAAATAATAATAATTGAAGATTTTCGAGACAGGCGATATGAGTATAAAATAAACAAGAGTTATTATAAAATCTGTACTGCCCGAGAGAGGACGTTTATTACGCGAGTGCCATTTTCAAATGTCTGTTCCCATCGTGGCCATGTCAAAACGTACTTTTTGTACATTTTTACTTTTACGGTTGCTATATTGCGGAAACGTTTTAAGATAAACTGTTGGAAACACTTGGGCCTCTCAAACGGTACTTAACGGATCTTCGGTATAAGTTTTATTTACGTTTACACTAACACTTAAAGTTAGGATTACTTTCCAAAAGCTTTGGAAAAATATTTCACGGGATCTACCATTTAAAAAAGTATAATAATTTTAAGTTCCTAATCAGTCACTTGGTCTGTTGATTAAATTTATTGGTTTCACTTAAAATGTTTCTTCAAAATTGATTTCATCAAAACACGTTTATTTTTACTTTACTTTAGTTACAAAAGCGAAGCTTAAACAAATATTAGCTTTGTTAAATAAAAAAAATGTCCTTAAAAAAGGACAATAAAACGTTTTGTTAGTACTAGTTAGATTTAACATTTGTCCCAATAGATCTTTTTGTGGGTTTGTTTTTATTTTTTTTTTGTGGAAATATATCCTCATTTATATTTTACAAAAAATGATAACTCCTACCTGGGGTTATCAGCACGTAATTCTCTTGTTAATTAAATATTATAAAACACTAATCGGCTACGTCAGGTAGGGATCAGCTGATTAATACATAAAAGTTTAAAGTTAAGACATTCCAGAAGTTGTTTTACATAAAATTGCTAGCCACTGTAAAAAAATAATATGTTAAACGATATTCTTAGATATTAAGATTAGATTAGACCGTGTCAAATTGGAATTACTATTCGCCGTTTCGCCCTCGATTGCACGAGGCATCTTCAGAGATCTTTACTCCACTAGATCTGAACACTGAATGAGCTTGAAGAGATTCAGGCGGGTTTTTATACCCGACTTGTGGTCGCCGAACCGTGACCCTGTGTTAAGATCGGTTTCCACGTGTGATGTAGATCGTAAC
The DNA here is from genome assembly GCA_030620095.1 of Kuschelorhynchus macadamiae. Classification (NCBI taxonomy): domain Eukaryota; kingdom Metazoa; phylum Arthropoda; class Insecta; order Coleoptera; family Curculionidae; genus Kuschelorhynchus; species Kuschelorhynchus macadamiae. The sequence goes on from JAUTXW010004836.1 coordinate 803,421, forward strand.
CCGTATCTCTATTGAAATTTTTCGTATGTTTAAATATTTTAATAGTTTCTCTAATTTTTCGTTTATAAAATCCTGGAATCGATGCTACAACCTTAGTTTCCTTTACATTTATAATATGGCCGATGTTATGCTGGGGTTAGCTACAGAAGATTAAACAATTTATTTATTTTTAATATGTTATTCATGTTCCTTAAGTCTAGCTGATATTGAGCGTCCTGTTTCTCCTACATACACTTCTGCACAGGAGCAAGAATTATTATATGCTCCTTCTGTTTGGAAAGGTACAATATCTTTCGGGAATCGCAAGCATTGTCCAATCTCCTTATGTGTATTGAAGATTGTACGTATGTGGGACCGCTGAAGTAATCGTACTATTTTGTCTGTAGTGCCATGTATGTAGGGAATAACAACACTACTTAAAGGGGATCTTTATCATTTTCTTTTGGCGGAGTTGGATCGCTATATCTTTTAATTGAACCGGTAATATCCTGACTGCAGTAGCCATTGCCTCTGAGAGCTTCGGTCAGTTTCGATATTTCCGATGTTAGAGAATCTTGATCAGAAATCGAAATGGCTCTTAATACTAGTGAGTAAATAACCGATTTCTTTTGTGCTGGTTGGTGATGGGAATTTGCAATTAAGTATCTATTTCTATTCGTCGGTTTTCTATACACAGACTGTCCTAATATATCATTTTTTTGCTTTGAACACATACATCTAGAAAGGGAATCGTTCCGTTAGATTCAATTTCCATCGTGAACTTGATTTTATGATTTGTTGATTAAGGTGGTCCAGAAATATGAGGAGATTATACTGTCTATGAGACCAAACAACAAAAGTATCATCTACGTATCTGAACCAGTGTTTTTGTTTTAGTGAAGCGGATGTTAGAGCGATATCCTCAAAGGCTTTCATAAAGATATTCGCTACCACAGGTGATAGAGGAGACCCCATAGCTGCCCCTGAAGTTTGTTCATAAAAAGTTCCTTGAAAAAATGAAATAAGTAGATTTAAGACAATTTTCCACTAGGCCTATTAAGTTCTTATCAAGATTATTATGGTCCAGTATGTCTGATATATTCGAAATTGAGTAGTTGACATGAACATTTGTGTATAGTGATTCTACATCGAAACTGACCAAAATACCTTCGGGCTCTAACTGGATTGGCTTAAGTTTTTCCACGAAATGTGCAGAAGAACATTCCGTCCTTTCCAAAGACCAAAATTTCGCAATAGCACCGAATAGCATTCCCGTAGAAGACATAGTATCCTCTGTTGAAACAGCAATCATCACTAGTGGAACAAGTCGATGAAGTCAGATATGAGGCAGCGAAGATTATCAAAAATTCAAAACCACCGAAGTCGAACCTTTTCGCAGCCGAAAAAACAGCAATGAAGATCCTAAATGGAGACGCAAACATTCTGGTTTCATCAGTCGTCATGGACGACAAAATACATGGAAACGGTTTGTCAACTTTTGGACAACAACACCTATACAGGCAGACCTTACAAGTAGATTAGAAAAACGCACTAGCAATCTGATTAACGCATCTAGTCTACCACCTGCAAAGAAGAAATCATTTAAACCAAGCAGCTCCAAGATTCCCAGGGTCTACGGTCTTCCGAAGATACACAAGGACAATGTACCACTTCGACCGATCGTTAGTGCAATAGACTCGCCCACATACAAACTAGGTAAATATCTTTCAAATTTTCTTTTATCAAAAACTCTGCACATTTTGTGGAAAAACAAGCAATCCAGTTGGACCCCGAAGATATTTTGGTCAGTTTCAACGTAGAAGCACTGTACATAAATATTTCTGTCAACGACTCAATTTCTATTATATCGGACATACGGGATCATAATAATCTTGATAAGAACTTAATAGGCCTAGTGGAAGCTTGTCTTACATCTATTTAATTCGTTTTTCAAGGAACTGTTTATAAACAGACTTCAAGGGCAGCTATGGCATCTCCTCTATCACCTGTGATAGCGAATATCTTTATGGAAGCCTTTGAGAATGATTGGTTCATGATGGATTTGAATACATTTTACCTTCAGTAGCTACCCTGTAATCTCCATTTAGTCTTTTGGGAGCTTAGCTCGCGTCTATCTGACACACTTAAGTGTTTGATGTTAGAAGATGGTTAGTATTCATCACGTAAGTAGTTACATTTGCCTTATTAGAAGCTTAAGAAAGTCAGAATATGTAAAAAAATTGTCTTATCTAGGTATCTATCTAGCTATTCTATTCATTCATTTTTCTTTCTGGCTCTCTAGCCCGCAGCCTATTTATCTATATGTCTATGATAACTTAGTTGTGAAGAACATGGACAGTTGAGCGTAGAGAGAAGTTAATTTTGAGAAATATAAAACAATTGAGAGGCATAAATTGTTTAAAATAAAGAAAACAAACAGTTGAGCGTAGAGGGGAGTGCGTTTAGCAATCATTAGGCAACATAGTTGTGAGGAACATAGAGAGTTAAGCGTAAGGAGAGTTTGTTTTAAGAAATATAAGATAACTGGTGAAAAGTAAAAATTGTTCAAAATAAGGAACATAAATAGATGAGCGTAGATAGAATTTAGTTTTAAGAAATATAAGAAATTAATTCTACATATATAAATATAAGATCAGTATACCTTGTATTTGTATATCTATAGCTTATTTCTATCTTTCGAGAGTTTGGCCATTATAATATTATAACACACTTAAAACTTACAATAAGCAGTGTTTATCATATATTACGCTGCTTTATCTCAAAACTCGCCTATAAAATCATCCGGTAACTGTAATTAATCAAGTAGTTGTACTGTCTCAGCTCGCTATTTTTTATGACTATAGGTATTCTGTAATAAGATATTGTGAATTTGAAAGTGTATGAGTGGTATTTGAAAGGAGTACCTATAATAAGTATAAAATAATAAAACTGGACTAGATAATGGAATCAAAAACATAAATTTTATCAGTGATGTAGATATACCGGAGATGTTATTAGTATATGATGTAGAAAATATATATAAATACAATATACACATTTCTGTATTAATACGAATAAGAATATACGTAATAACATGAGTTACATCGCACCCTGTGGTGAAAACCATAGCCAACTTGCTGACATAGCGCTGTAAACGTTATTTCACTTAATGTACTGGGTTTTTGCAATCAGTTAGAGTTAAAACTTCAGAATTTTTAAAAAAGGGAGTTGCCTATTTAGGACAGGTAGTGACTCTAGAAGGCGTTAAGCCCAACTCCGATAATATTATAGCTATCAAAAACTTTCCAATATCTAATACTACTAAATAAATAAAGGGATTTGTGGGTCTCTTAGGTTACTACAGGCGTTAGTTATTGGAATCTAAATTAAATTAAATAGGAATGTTTATACAAAAATCTGCTTACAGAGATAATTCTGTCTTGATTAAATATGTCTTAAATCAAATAATAAACATCTATGAAATCATTGGCTCAACACTTCAAGATATCGAAAACTCCATTGGATTTTCTAAGTTAAAAATCATGCATTCAAGCATCATTAAGAGAGAAGACCTCTATTTTGAGTTCCTAAACGTCCAAAATCTAATTGGCGCCTATCATATACCATTAGAAGTTACCCTAGAAACTATCTTGTTCTATGAAAATCAACATAGACGGTTTTGTGTTTAAAAATAAGATTTTTTTACTGCTTTTTTCCACCTTTACGTCATTCCCATATTAAGAAAGAGTCAATTTAAGATTATTAACCGCGAAAACCCTTTTTTTTAAAAAACAAATTGCACTACGCATTCCGAATTCACAGACTTACAGAAGTCAAAGCCCAACACCATGTTTACCATCAAATGGATCTCAAAGAAATCAGCGAAGGCAGTCCATGCACTGTTAAACTCTTACAAGATACCAAGGACAACTCCACTGGTCAACAGATCGAAATAAAAAGCACAAAATTAACAATCAAACGTTAGATATTTCGGAGCAATGGATCCTCATCCTACCGAAGAAAAAATCGTGAAATTTAAATGCAACAGCCAAGAAGAAAGCCAAAAACTCCTAGGTACTTATTTGCTAAAATTTACATAACTGCATGGTGATGTCAAATCAAGAATCCATCATTAATAGCCAAGTATAGGTACCTAATTCCAGCGAACCGATATTGTTCCCCGACTTCGACAAGGAAATACGCCTTCTGCAACACTTAAGAAATTAAAATAGATGGGTTCACCAGCACCCAATATATGGACTATTATCAAGTTGTATGCCGAGATAGTAATTACCGCTGTCTGGTCCATTTAAAAAAAGAGATGTTTCTCTAAACTGAAAAGGGACAAGCTAAAGAATCCTCGAGAAGTAGAAGAAGTGGAGTTGAAGCCTTTGGGAGAGGAGTTACATCGCACCCTGTAGTGAAAACCATAGCCAACTTGCTGACAGCGTTCTCCACATTTTTGCAACATTTCATCATTATTTACTTTATTTCATTTAATGTACTGGGTTTTTACAATCAGTTACAGTTGAATCTTCGGACATTAAGAATCCAATCTCGTACCTTTTTTTTAAACAGAATTTCTGGTTGTCTTTAGATAACTCATGTTTAAAATAGAAAATTGTTGGGAAAGAAATACTAATATGTAAGAAACGTATTAAACGTAACAGACACACACGCACATACACGCACACACGCACACACACGCACACACACGCACACACACGCAAACCAAACACGCACATAATTAATAAAATATATACGAACATAATATACAGCACATTTATTTATTAATCTATGTGAGAAATTTTATTAAACTTATTTAAGGTAAAAATATAGACAATAAATATCTTTAGCAACCGCCTTTTTAGATTTAGAAAAAGACCCATATTGAAATATGTTATCTCAAGACTCATATATAAAACTCTTCCGTAACTGTAATTTTTCACTGTTCCACTTACACATGCGTGTTAAACCAATTTTTATCGTTATTTAAGATAATAAATTTTTCATTTTAATTGTTTAAGGATCGGGTGAGTAAGTATATGACCTTTCCAGTAATGATGTTCTATTGTGTTTAATGATCGCTCGAATGGGTATTAATTATTACAGTGTACGTTATTGTTCCCTTTAATAGTTTAAAATTATTGTGTAGTAAATATACCATCGTCGAAGCGTACGAACAAATGACTTCAGATGTTGTAAAATTGTAAAATTGTAAAATTCCTGCCCTTATTTTGGACATTGTAATAAATCCTATTCATTCTAATTTGAACCTGTAAAGTTTCAACTAAAAATAAATTTATAAAAAAATGTTCTTTTTGTTTTACTAGGAAATTAAATGTATTAAATATACCTAAAATTTCCATTCTTACATTAAACATTACTGTTTAAATCAATCAATTGAGTAGTTGTTTCAGACTGATTTTTTTAAATATTTTAATAAGCCGGCATTTTGCTTCGTCATCTTAGATTTAAACCATTTTACTAGTCCATTCTTATGTAATACTTGATTTTTGTGAAAAATTAGAGGTAAAAATATTAAAATTTTTTTTTATATTTCACTGGGTCGCCATATTAGGTTTTACCAGGTCATTCCCCATATGACCCTTAATTTTTTACCAAAAGCAGCGTTTAAGCAGTTTTTTAGCTATGCTGCGAAGAGATAGACAGACCGACAAAATTGAGAAGACATTTTATCTTGGTATTTAGAGTCCTTAAACCTGGGAGGGTGATTACTATATTTCTCTTTTACGTGGGAAGTAAACTGCAATAGTAGTTGTTGGCGGTACAAGTAATAAGCGACACATGAAACCCAGAAACTAAATTAGAGCTGATTACGTACTGATTTCTTTTCATATCAGGACCGTCGAGAATCTGGCTGGACAGTGAGCAGAGGAACTTTTCCAGACACCGAAGAATTTTTTCTACGGGGCTATCCCATATGCCTCGATCTCTAGCTGCTGCATGATCGTAATATTTTAAACATAACTTGGACTGGAGGATATATGCAGGTCGGATAGGGTTACAATATAAAATTACGTTTTGCCAATTGGTTTGTGTAAACGAAGATTTTTTTATTATATTGTATTAATTTCTAGTACTAAATATGTCTTTCCCAAAATGCTCCTTATGTACCTCTTAAATCTAAACCTACGGTTAAACACAAATTTTATGTATATAATATCAGATGTGCTGTAGGTATAAACTTAAAAAATCAATATTAAAAATTGCTTGATTTCAGATTTCACACAAAAGTCAAGTGTAATATAAGAATAAGTATGATTTCGGAGTAAATCATTCCATCATCTCTCGTAAGTCCCGGACCTTCGCGTTGTTATTCATTTCTGTAGATTATTGAATATTGAGTGTCTCAAGTGGAAATGGTACCCCCGTTAGACGCCATCGATATATCGCCCGTCAAAAAAACTGTCGGCAGATTAAAAAGCTAACCGCAACACGGAGAGAAAATAGGCATTTTAAATTAATGTTTCCAAACTATTGTGTGTAAATACATTTACTACTGTAAAATTGCTGTCTTGTTAGGTAGGTAAGAAGTAAATAAATAAATAACTGACTCCTTATTTACCTATGGGCCATCACAATGAGAATCAATCAACAAGACCTAGTACTTAGGTCACCAATGAGAGTCGTAACACATGAAACAAAATACATTATTACTGATCTGTATTAGTACAAATAAAATTATACCGTGTACCTACCGGGCGCTTAACCCCCCCACAAATTATTTTTTGGCACATTTGGTCTATTCCACTATTAATTAACTTCACTAGGCGATCGTGAAGTGATTAAAAATGATGACAAATTTTATAAAATCGTCTACTTATTCAATCACACTTCTCGTCTTCACTGTCATCGTCTTCCAAGTTAATGATAAATTTGTCTCCGCCATTCATGACAATCTGGCCCAATTGTCTATACTCATCTTCACATCTGATTGTTTTTGCTATTGCCTTTTTCCAGTCATCATCTGTAATTCACGAAACTTCGCAATGAATCAGGTCAACAATTTTTTTGTCAAATTTAGAGAAGGTATTTTTACGTCTTCGTCTTTTGATCTGGCCCATGAGCTCTATACGGTCAAATATACAAAAATAAGGAGGAAGTGGTAAAACAGTTTGTCCGCGCTTTCTTGCGATATTGTCGGTCACATATTGCTTTTCAAAAGTTTTAGTCCGGAGTACTTCAAATAATTGTGTTTTTTTTGTAGTTTTCTTCGAAGTACATATCGTGTTTTATCAAGAATGTTTGTATTTCTTGTTTCGATGATGAGGTAAAATTTTTGAAATTATTCTCGAATGGCAACTCGCATTATCCATTATAATAACGCTATTAGGTTTGAAATTAGGAATTAATGTATGCTCAAACCATTCTTCAAAAATCTTAGAGTTCATGTTTTATGGTAATTAACGTTACATTCATCCAGTTTTTTTTCACATAGTTTTAACGCATTTGCTACCCATCCATCAGTAGATCCACAATGGAGAATAACCAATCCAGACCCTTTACTAGGAGGTACACCTTTTAGCTGACACCTGACTCATCGGTCCAACTTTTTTTTGCCGTGTCGTGGGTATAATACTAAATCTCATCTAAATAGAAAAGTGGTCGATTCTCCCTTCTAAATTCTCTTATATTTTCTAAATATATATAACGCCCTTGAACGATTCTACGGCTTTCCGTTATGGACACTCGTTTATTAACCATCTTATATTTAAAACCTAATTTCTTAATCTAACGTCTCAATGTTGTTTTTGGGCAAGGTCTACACGTGTCAACAAACTCTATGTATATTCCGTCAATAGACGGAATTTCATTATTTTTATATTTATTATAAACCAGACTTTTCAAACGTTTTGCGGCCGACCAACTGTTTTCCAGAATCAAACCTTCTTTTTCTTTGTCTAATACCTTTACCGACAATATCACGTATCGTCGTATAGAGAATTCCAGTTAATGTCCCTGCTTTTTAAATTATACTCCCTCCGCCGTTATTTTCTGGATCATTCATGAGGTTATTATACACATTCAGACAAATCTGCTTTGCTTGTTCGTTAAGGTGAAACCTTTTTCTTCCATTTAATGTGTTTTCGTCGTTAGAGTCAGAGTCGGTATTTTCCGAAATTTCACTAATATTGTATTCTTTGTCGCTACTGCTGTCATAAATATTTTTCTGGATGTCCAATAGTTCAACTGAGTTACTACAGCTTGGGCGCTCCCACCGACGAAACATTGTATTAAGCGAAGCTGAATCTTCCCAAGGCCGAACAATTATTATAATTATTATCACAAGCGTTACTATCATTAATATACAGGCATACGTTTAACATGAACGAAATGTTATGATTATAAAAGGTGTTATAAAAAAAACACTATTTCAAACTACATTATTTACGATCAATAATACACATGCAAATTAATTAATTTGCCAAAGAGTTATAAAGTGAATTTCCTTAATACAACCCCGATTTACAGGAGCGCTAGTCGGCGAAGAGATCAAGAGACGGTTCGGGCCGTTAGTCCGAGCTCAAATAGCGTTATGGTAAAGATTATCGAAAGGAATATTCCTGTTATTTGGCCCTTTTTCATAATTTAACAACACAAAATGGCTCTTTCACAATAGAGTCCTATTTTTTGGCAATATTAATCCATATAATAGTTAATTGGTAAAGCAAATCCAGGACTCCAGTTTTTTGTTATTAGAGTATGTACTAAAAGCGGAAATTGCTTTGGTTTTTTATGCGGGCGATATATCGATGGCTCTTACTTTACCATCCGGAGACAGAGTTGCCACCTTTTAGATATTCCAATCCGGGACACCTAAAATCCAAAACCATTAACCAACGGATGACTAAAAAAATATAAAGAGCCTTAATTGTTAAAGATTTTACAAAAAAAAAACCAACGAAAGACTATCGGAAAGTTAACAAATGAGCATCAACTTCGTTATTTTAAACGGAAAACCCTGTATATAATTATATATATATATATATATATATACAGTGTGTCCGAAATTGGTTATGACAGTATTGGGATCTCGGAAACCGTGATAGTTACAAAAACGTTTAAATGGAGAAAGTTTTAGACAATTATGTTTGTAATTTAACGCCGTTTTGCTCGCGATTCTATCTTTTTTAGTTTTTGAGATATTTTGAAAAAACCAAAAAACTGCATTTTCGAAAAAGTCCTATAATTTATTTATTTATGAAAATTTTCAAAATCTGTAAGAACATTATTAAGGCAACTTTTTACGTAGAGTGTACCTATTAAGTCAGATTTTACAAACAACGTTTCGATTTTCTAGAACCATCATCAATTTTTGTTTTTTCTTATGGCCGCTGTGTTCGATTTTAACGGTTTTGAAAAGAGTATTTCTTTAGCTTTTCAACGGTGTATCACACTTTGTAGTTAGGTTATTACTAAAGGTGCAAAAAGTGCGTAGAGGAAATATTTAAACGTTTTTTGGAATTATCAAAGTAAAAAGTTAAAAATTAATAGTGTTAAATAGCAATATATTGTAATTTAACATCCAGTTCTACAAAAAATCAGTAAAAACTATTTAATAACATAATTGATTCGTGCACAATGTTCACACATGTTCAAACTACCACCCGCATATAACACTAACATCTTTGCCCAACTAGGCTTTGCGTTTGAAATAAGACTGTTTAAACATTTTTTCGAATTATCGATATAAATTAAAATTTAATAGTTTCAAATAGCAATATTTTTAAATTGGACATTAAATTCTGCATAAAATCAGTAAGTTCTACTCAGTAACATTAATACTATGTGCACTGCACATAATGTACCCCGAAGAACGACTGTCGACAGAACTTCTTTTCAAGCGCTGCACTGATTAGAAGCTTGCTAGGGTTAGCCAATTTTAAGAATCGCAACAGAAAGTATGCAAGTATGACAAGGAATGGAATAGGCAAATATTAGAATATTTTAATGAAAATCTGGTTTTTTCCATAAGAAGAATTGAAACAGAGCTTCACATTCTGAAGTCAACCGTTCATGGCGATTTAAAAGTACTAACCTTACAAGAATTAACAGAAAATCAGTATGAACTACCTACTCAATAAAATTAATAAAAAAATGCTACATAATACTAGGATTAAAAATGTTGACCGTTTTTTTCTATGCAGTGTCCGCATTTCCTTTCAACTGTTCTGATTACCCGTTGAATGGTATTTCTATTTATATTTTCTAGAATATTTCGGGTTCGCTGCTCAAGAACTTGCCTATTTTCTGGGGGGTCAAATTCGTGTATTTCATTTTTCGCACATCCCCATAAATAAAAATCCAACGGCGTGATATCCGGGGATCTAGCTGGCCAGCGGACAGGACCACTGTTGGATATTACGTTTTCACCAAAAGTTGTTGCTAAAAAGGTTTGTACATCCCTGCTGTTATGTGCAGGACAACTGTCTTGCTGAAACCACAAGCTATTAAACTGATCATCTGGCACTGCTTCTCGAATGGCAGGAACTATTTGATTTTGTAACATGGCAAGGTATCTTGTGCCTGTCAGTGTCTGATCAAAAATAAAGGGACCAATGGGACGATTTCCTAAAAAGTAATGGAAAATATTGAATTATAAGCAATTCAATTAGACTATGTTTATCTTACCAAGCATCCCGCACCACACATTAAAACCAAATCGCTCTTGCAGCCTGCGTGGATCGCGTAGTTGCGGATTTTCAATAGCCCAATAATGGTGATTTTTTTTATTAAAAATGCCACAGTTTGTAAAATGAGTCTCATCTGACCAAATGACTTTATTGCAAAAAGCGGGATTTTCTCGACATCTATTGATATACCAATTACAAAAAAAAATTCTTCTTTCGAAATCACCTGCTTGAAGTCCTTGCACAATTGTTGGCTTGTAAGGACGATATTTAGTTACTTTTAAGACGCCATGAACGGTAGATTTTGGAATTTGAAGTTCTGTTTCGCTTCTTCTTGTAGATGAAGTCGGATTTTCATTAAAATATTCTAGGATTTGCCTATTGCGTTGCTCGTTGTCTTTTGCATACTTCTTTGTGCGAATCTTATTAAAACTGCCAAACTCAAGCAAGTTTCTAACCAGCAGCGTTTGAAAATAAGTTCTGCCAGGCTGCCGTCTTTCGGGGTACGTGTCAAAATACACATCCATGGCCCTGTTTGCATTTCTTTCATTTTTAATATAACACACTAACATATCAAACATTTCTTCATTAGAAAAGTTTAACGCCATTGTAATCCTTATTAAAACAGCGATGAATGTTAAATAAAACTTAAACGTTGCATTTTTGACAGATTAAAAGCATTCTATTATTTCAAAACCAAGGCCTACTTGAGCAAAGATGTTAGTGTTATCTATGGTCATTTGAACATTTGTGAACATTGTGCAATGTTATTGAGTAGTTTTTACTAATTTTTTGTGGAACTGGATGTTGAATTACATATTGCCTTTTAACACTATTAATTTCTAATTTTTTACTTTGATAATTCCAAAAAACGTTTAAATATTTTCTCTACGCACTTTTTGCACCTTTAGTAATAACCTAATTACAAAGTGTGATACACCGTTGAAAAGCTAAAGAAATACTCTTTTCAAAACTGTTAAAATCGAACACAGCGGCCATAAGAAAAAACAAAATTGATGATGGTTCTAGAAAATCGAAACGTCGTATGTAAAATCTGACTTAATAGGTGCACTCTACGTAAAAAGTTGCCTTAATAATGTTCTTACAGATTTTGAAAATTTTCATAAATAAATAAATTATAGGACTTTTTCGAAAATGCAGTTTTTTGGTTTTTTCAAAATATCTCAAAAACTAAAAAAGATAGAATCGCGACCAAAACGGCGTTAAATTACAAACATAATTATCTAAAACTTTCTCCATTTAAACGTTTTTGTAACTATCACGGTTTCCGAGATCCCAATACTGTCATAACCAATTTCGGACACACTGTATATATATATATTACTCCTTCACCAATGTGTCAAGAAACGACCAAAACATGACTGTCTGTTTGTTTTAGAATCAAGGAACCTCAGGTTTTGGTCTCTTCTTGAGACATGATTGTTAATTATCATGGCGAAACAAAGCTTTGAAGGAGAGTGTACACGCCAGAAATAATAGTAGACTCTATTACATTGTTTTGTAATGTTTTAACCGGTAACCCAGTTCCATTACACAATTTTGGTGGTTGTAAATTTCGAATAAGCATCACTGGTGCCCTCACTTATAAAGTGAACTCATGAGGAGAGATTCCTGAAGAGTTTAGAGAGAGTAGGAACTCGACAGGATAATTAACCGCATTTTCTAGATCTATAATTACATCTATTGAGTAGTATGTTATTTGTGGAGCAGTTATTTTTTCCAATATCCAATTTATTTCATCTGCTCTGCTATTTTTTGGAGTTAATATAGCTCGCTCTTTAAACCCCAAGAAGCGGTTTTATTTTGACAACTTTCGGGTCAAAAAAATTATAAATTTACTAATATGGACGGAACCTAACAGCGATGTCAGATTTGCAGTAAGGAACATATGATAGTTGTGGGTCTGAATATGTACAAGTTCTAACGAATTGCTGGAATCAGTGGTATGATAGCGCAATTGGTTAGGCCAATAGGCTAGAGATCCAGAGGTGCGGGTTCGATCTGTATCGATCTCGCCGCATGTACCATAATTTTTACTGCTAATCAAATATTTTTAAAAGAAATAATTTCGTGTTATGCTATTTGCTCTATGTATTTTATATGAGATTTGAGTAAACTTTAATACCCTTTCTCTCTGAAAACTAGTCATAGGATTTTGCCCATGAAAACTTTTAATTAAAAAATCCAGATTTATAACAAACTAAATTTTCTTCAAATTTAACGGTTCAACAAAAATTGATAAGATGTGTGTGAGGTCCTTTAGACCAGGTCTAACTCGATGATATAGTTTTAAGAAGACATTTGGCACAAATATATTTTTGAAATATCATAATTACAAAATATGATGACATAACGATTACCATTGTTAGAAATATCGTTGTACTTCATATTTAAAATTTAATGAATACTGTATATCTCTGCCTTGGTAGTGGCAAGTGGGTCCATTATGGTATAATAGGGAACATATAATTACCAAGGTATATTTCATTACTTGACAGTAGCACAAAAATAGAACAATTGCCACAATTTTTTGTACCTAAGTACGTCTACATACTACTACATAATATTATGGTCGGCTACCTGCAGCAAAGGATTTTCTTTAAAATTTCTCAGAACTTGTTTAATTTTATCCATATTAAAATAAATGCTTAAAGTCTTGATTAAGTTTATAAAAAATGTACAGAAAACATACATAGTCCCAGTAATCTCCAATATATCACTACGGTTCACAATCATATATATCACTTGTGGCAACACAAATAATACCAAAAGGCAAAAACAAGATAACGTGTAATTGTTGTACATTCTTTTGTACCGACAGTTATTATCCGGTTTCCAAAACCCAAAATAAAAAAATATTTTGTAATTTTTAGAAAATACTGAACTCAAATCAAATTTTTCTGCGGACATGTTGATGAGTTATACATTTTGACACGGAAAACCAAGCATTATATAATGTTTTCTGTGTAATAGATAATTAACTATTTCGTATCATGTATTGATTTTTTAATAGGAGGTAGTTCTCGATGTGTATAAGAAAAGTTTAGACTGACTGGCTTTTAAATAATCAAATTACAGTGTATTACAGAGTGGAAGAACACCTTAAATAAAAAAACCATTAAAATAACAAAGTAAGCAAAATTGTGTTACTTTTTTCTATAAAATATATAATTTATAATTACTTGTTGGTGAATGACAAATATTCGGTAAATCTAAATTTGCTATTAATATCTGCATACATAATCGTTTAAGGCTTCTCAAAAGTCACCAGCATCTAATCATGCTTTTTTTATTATTTCTAAGTCAAAAGGAGTCATTGAAGGGTTTTTAAATTTTTAAATTCCAAGGTCCAAGCAGGCTATTTAAAAAAATATTTATTTGTTTCGGTTTTGAAACTTGCATAAGAAATAACCATACAATTATTTCCAATTAATTTGTAGTATATTCCCAAACTAACTATAACAAACTGAAAATGTGAGTTTTGAATGCTTAAAATACCAAATCTCATCCACTTACTACTTAATTTATCACAAAAATGTCAGCTTGTAGGAGTTTCTTACAAGATAGTTTTCATGGCAGTATACACATATAATATAGACACAACGTATATTTTTTAAAATGGAACACCCTGTATGTTAATGTTTTACTAAATGCTGAAAGCTTTATATTTAAAAACAACGGACAAAATTGGCAAAGATTTCATGCTTTCAAATGTTTGACAATAATACACAAACAAACAAAGATTTGATTCGAAGGAATGGTCAATGGTTCGCCGAGGTCAAAGCCTACTTGATTATACACACAAAAGATGAACGATCGCGCAACGAAATGAACGGATCAACCGGACTCTCCACACTATGCGGATAAATGAACGAATGAACGAATCAACTCTCGAAATATCATCTGTATAATATTGGACTCAGTAACGGCCCAGACTACAAGTTTCAGCATCTAAATAGATAAGCGTTAGGTTTTTCGATGTGACGTTCTGGTAAACACCATATTGGTTTGCTTGGGAGACGTTTTCGAGGAGCCCGAACTAGTCATGCGTACCGGCCAAAAGCGCCCTGTTATTCCTAGGGGGTCTCCTGGGATATAGCATTGGCGGAATCCTCTCTAAATGCCTAATGTCTTTAAACAGTTGTCAAAATGCAGCCTCCTCGGTACGTCATGATATATTAGTTAATGAACATGTAAGAAAAGGAATTTTAAAGATTTTTACACTTTTTTCTTCTTTTTTTTTATTTAAAATGCTTATAAATGTTAATATAAATCTTACCAAAATCAGTTAAAATTAAATAAATTCATTACACAACATAGATGCGCTGTTGTAGAACTTAAATTACTTATTGTATGGAACTACACAATTAAGCACTAAAGCACCTGATGTGATTTATTCTTACGTTTGGTTTAAAACTGCAAACTATGACAAATGCAGACAAGTAACTCTCAGTGTCGGTACGTCGCCATTGCTATAAGAAAATCTGGTGAATCGTAGTAGATAAAGTCCGAAAAACAAAAAAAAAACTTTCCATTTCGCGCCTGTTTATTTCTATCGATCGATTTCTGCGGAAAGCTACGGCTTCAGACTCAAAGTGGGTATAACTGTCATGGTCAGCTATGACGTCAATGGCGAGCAGGTGCGATAATAGCACTGAAAGTTGACTAAAGAAATCTGTTAGACAAAAACCAATAGAAGCAATAGTTACACCAAACTATAACGAAATTAATTATGTGCATGTCATATAATCTCAACAGTTGACCTATACATATAACCTGATTTGACTGTAATTTGGACTAGGTCAAAAACAGCGTGGGACGTTAGTATTTAATTAATAACAGTAAAAATCTCTAAGATACAGATGGCGCAAATTTAAAATTACATTATTGATTATTAATTTAATTTGTTAGATATCAAAATTTAGTTTTTCTATTCATTGGCAAGTATTGGAGACAATTAGGATGTTATGTAACGCTGTTACGTGCTAAAATTCTTAATCCAAAAAACCGTTCAAAAAAACAAACAACCAAAAGTTAATAATTAAATTGCTGCTATTTTGGCGAGTAAGTTATAATAAAGAGAATGAATAATTATTTTATATCTTGCTAAAACAATTTAAGAAAAACATTAATTACTCGTGATTTTATATGGTACACTACGAAAGAGATGAGTGCAACAAAACTTTTAAAGGCCATCGTCTACTTAAGAGGCAAATCGTTGAATTTCCAGACTTTTAAGTACCTATATCTTTTTTTTTATAAAATATAATTGTAAACGGAGCTCGGTGGAGAATTCTTATCCTGTAAATATAATTAATAAATTTTTATATAATACTACATATAATATACCTGCGAGAATATTTTCCAAGGACCTAGTCAACCTAGCCCATTACAAACATAACTTTCTCAGAACACTATGTTGGAACCAAGGAACCGACTAATATTCCAAGCCAAATTTATACTATTTTATTAAAAATCTAGCTTACAAAACCAAAAGGCATATTCACTAGTCAGAACCAAGAAGACTAAATCATTTTTTACATTGTTCTTCTTACTTATTTATGATATAGGGATAATCTGGTAAAATTTTTGTGTAAAGCCAATAAATGTTCGATAAAATTCCGTTTCCTAGAATAAAACCCTATTATTATGAGAAACTTCTTACGAAAAAAAAATGAAATAAATTACAGTTTATAGAATATGTATTACCGAAGGTATTACCAAAGAAATATATCCATATTTGCATATATGCAGACTGTGTGAATTTACCGACTCCTTTTGAGGAACCTAGTTAGCCACAAGGATCCTTTAGACCTATCCGCTGGGCTTTGCCTCCCCTCTAATCCTGATACTTCTACATGGGCTACCCAATATAATTTAAATATAAAACAGCCATACAGGTTGCTTCACAAAATAGTAGCAATTTAAACTTCCGTTATTTTATATGGGACATGTCCCTCCAGAGCAGAGCTCTCCATAGATTTTACCAAGACGAATTCAATGCTACTAAGAAATATGGCAGTATGAAGTCAATTCGTCCTAACAATTTAGGCGGAACACAATTATTTTACACCCATTAAAATTAGAATATATTTTATTGCTATAACATTGTAATATTAAAAAACGTTTTAAGTTATCAAAACATAGTTTAAAAGATTATGTTCATCACCCTCTAAAATGGGCTATTGATTAACAACCCCCTTAATTTTTGTTCTTTAAATTTCTTTAGTGGTTCTAACATATCTAATCAAATTGTCTATAACTTGTTTCAGTTAATCTTACAAATGCATAACTTTAACTTAGTAATCATTACTTATCTAAATTTGATTACCTTTGATTAGTAGTTTTCTTTTTTCCCTTTAAGTGGCGTTAAAAATTTACTGTGGTTCATTACTGAAAGTAGTCTTGTACAGAAAAAAAATCGATGAGTATTATATATATTTGCAAACTAGTAGATAAGTAGCATTATTAGTTAAGCGAATTTAGTTAATAAAATTCGTATATGATTCATTTTAATACAACTTTTTCTAGCTCGCAATTAATTCTGGATAAACTAGGTAGCCTTTCTCAGTGACGTTTAAAAAATATGCCTAACGCAGATACAATAAAGAAGACATTTTTAAGTGGTTTCCTGTTTAATTTAAAGCATTTTTTAACTTCCTAGTAATTATAATTATAAAGGGCTTGAAATCCGTGCCCACTCCCGTGTCCTCCAATCACCAAACCCACTCTATAATTTCCAAGATATCTAGTGCGACTTATTGTATTTCGACCATCCACATGAGGTCTTGCAATGTGCTCGCGATTGCACTCGCAAACTCTTAGAGTCAAATGAGGTGGAATAAATAAACGATTCTTGATAGTTCCCGGAATCCATAAGTGTGAATTGGTTACGACATGTTCAAGATAGTGGGTGGGTTCCTACTGGACAATCTTACTTCCTAGGCTAATGGGGTTACTTGATAAAGCCAGGGTATTAATGGACTTTGTTCTAACGTTTTGACGTGGTGGTAATACGTTTTGAAATAGTACTAGCCCTTTCTCTAAAGGAGATCGTTTTTGAACTGGCGTCTTGAAATTGCTGGATGCACTTGTTCCAATAATGAAGATTACAAAAGCCTAAAAATGTTTT
This sequence comes from Kuschelorhynchus macadamiae, assembly GCA_030620095.1. NCBI lineage: Eukaryota > Metazoa > Arthropoda > Insecta > Coleoptera > Curculionidae > Kuschelorhynchus > Kuschelorhynchus macadamiae. The sequence continues at coordinate 821,208 of JAUTXW010004836.1, forward strand.
AAAATGTTTAATTACTGAAGCTAAAAAGTTTTTATGTTTAAAGATGTGAAATGGAGCTGCTTTAGAGGCTCAACTTGAAGATGGCCCATCGAGCCAAAACACAAGTAGACAAAACTTTAAGAGGCTTAAATATTAATTTTATTACAGTTGCATACCAACTTTTTATACAATGCCTAAATTATTTAGATATACTTAATACTATAAAAATAATAATAAAATGATAGTAAATTATAACTTCTCTATTTTTAGTGAAGCGTAAGATTTGTTTTAATTAAACTTAATAATTAGCTAATACAGCTCACTTATTTAAGCAATAGGACTTAAAAATATGTCATCTTGGAGCTGAAATGACGAATGGTAACTTTTTGTTAGAATTGTTCAAATATATCACTCTATATTCATAATACATTTTATAGCACTGCACTAACTCAGTTCAGCAAATAGCCTATTGCAATAGTCTACTTACTAGGTTAAAATGACTACCAACTACTTTAAGTTCATATGTACTACTTTAAGTTCATATTTCCACCAAAAAATATTTTAAATTTAACTTTTTGCGTGGATCTGTGGCACGAATCTACGGTTGTAAAAAAATTACTAGATGTAGCACGTGTGGTGAGTGCCTCTTCAACTCACTCGCATGATTGCAAAACTCAACTTCGGGTCGTTCTGCAAATATTACACTTATTCAGTAAACACGTACTTGTCGAACTTGTTTTATAGTAGGTACAGTCAAATGCCCATATTTGGGACAATTTTTACCCTTGAGTGGAAATAACATTTACCTAATTTAAAGCAGAAATCTGAATTTAAACCTAAAATGATGGTGGGGGTCTGAAGAATACCTTTCGGTAATTATATTGTTTTTGTGTTCTGTCCCAAATTAGGTTTAGGGACCCAAACTTGGGAAATCAAGTTCGACCCTTGATTTGTTGCTACAAATTAACTTGGAACAAAAAAAAAGCGATTTTAAAAATGTTCGAGAATATTTTTTAAAACTTCGGCTTTCGGACACTCTCTAAAGAATGTTTTGTAATGCGAATTTTGCATATTTAAACAAAATATTCTAATGTAGCAATTATTTGTTTACAACAATTAACTAAACATCGAAATATAACAATAATAGTCAAAAACCAGGAACATAAACCTTAATGCCTTTACACATTTAGTTAAAAAATGGGTTTTTTACTTATAACGGAAAAAATAGTTATTAACAAAAATACCTATATAATGTATACTTTCTCAAATTCATGTTGTCTCAATCCCCCACCTAAAAACGAGCGTAAATAATGTAGTTATGCAGTTCATATGTTTATGTTGCTGGCATAGTAAAAATATCTCCGAAGTTAGTGACGTAGGGAATAATATTCCCTGCGTCAATGTACGTTGACATCCTCATATAAATCGAATGATAAAGCGCTACTACTTTTTTTTTGTTCTCGTAATATACTTTTTAAACACACACCCTGCGGTCAATTGGTCCTTACAGGTGCAAATGTAAACGGGACCCGACTTGAATGAGATGTCAAATTGCTTGACGTAATCGGTATAGGAAAAGGGTCAGTTCATTAGATTTACTTGAAGTTTCGTTATATCTGCGAACTATATATTTCATGGGTAATAATAAAGAGGTCTTTTTTCCTTAAGGAAATAGCAACAGCTATATATAGCTAGAAAATAGTGCACGCCTCGTGTTAGCAGCTTGTGATATTATGTCAATAAGCATTGGTACTTTACAACTTTCATATAAGAATTATTTTCTATATATAGGTTTTTTATTCGTGTTTGTTTCAATAAACTTAAAAAATCTAACTGAACAAATAGCGAATAAAGATGAATGCTCTTCTATTTATTAAAAAGAAATTAAGGGTTTTCTTGTGGCTACATAGATATACTCATCTGAATATGTCTTAGAAAAAATACTAGATTTCATTACAAATCGGGAATTAATTTAAAAATGCATTAATGCAGTTTTTTTTATTTATACTATTATTATAATATCTATTTTAGTGCAGTCTGGCCTATGTTTTTTTTTTGAAGCAGAAATTCGCTCAATGTTTTTTTCAAATGTTACCTCTTTAAAAGATTTTTCCGCTGAGGCACATTTCCAACCTTATCTTACTGTTATTTTCATTACATGAAAACATACTCTCCCTTTGTGACAATAGTTATCATACTAATTGCAACAGCATGTTTTAAAGTCATAATCGGTGTAGTCTTTTTGATTTTTACATTATTTAATTTCAACTTTTTCTTTACAGAATATGTGTGGTTCGATTGAGTTCGTAGTAGTTGTGGGAAGATAGATTACGTCTTTATTTTCAGATAATCCAGCGATATCTATCGATATTTGTCGAAATATCCAATATATACCGAGACCTCCCGATATCTCATTATTGATCTTTATATTCTGCTTCAATTCATACTTTAGCTCATTATCTATTTGATTGTTTCATCTTCGTACTGTAAAGACGTGTTTAAAGCACGAGATAGCGATTCAATAAGGCTATCAAGCCAATAAACTATACATAACAGTCAAATCAGGTTTCTTAACCATTGAATAAAACTTATTTCTTTCATAAGTTATCTAATACATATCTAACGAAAAATGTGCAGATATCCTACAGACGCAAGCGCATGAAAACTCGTTTCATATTTTGAACGAATTCTAAAACTAACCTAACAATCATTTTATTGTAACTTTTCAAGTATTTGTTAAACATTGCAGTGTATAAAATGGAAAATTCTAGTTCATTTCCTGATGAAAAATATTTAGATATAGTTGAACATATAGAACGGCCAAGGCATTACCGCGAAAGAGAAGATCAATATGCTACATATGGTGATACAAAGTTTTGAGACAGATTTCGTTTAGCAAAAGAAAGTTTACAGATTTTGAAAGAACTAGTAGGAAACAATATACAAACAAACAGTAATAGAAACAATTCATTCTCAGTAACTGAGCAGTTTTTAATAACATTTTTTTCATCACAAACATCAGTTTGTAGATTGATTAAAAAATAGCATGGTAAGATGTAAACAAACATAACTAACGGTACATCAGAGATTTGACAAAAATAATTATCCATTAACGAACTAATTGGGCACCTTCTACACATTATATTTAAAAGATGCTTGTAATGTGACATTTCTACAATTTTATTTAAGAGGATTACATTCAGAAATCCACAAAAAGTTATCGCTTAGATATATTTATGAGTCTGATAGTCATCGATGGAATAGTGCTTAATGTTGAGAAAGCGGCTGTTAGAGAAATCTTTGTTCGAAAATTATATTATCAGCGTTTTTCCAAGGTGTAATTTGCCTTTTGTTCAAAAATGCCTTTTGGAAATGACATGGTTGTATCTATTAGGTCCCAAGTTGAGAGTCCCACTTTTCCCTATCCTATTTGAAATTTAAATAAACAGTTAAAACGTGCAAAATCGGTTACTGAAAATTTACATATTACAGCTAGCTTAGGTAAAATAGCAACCACGTGTAAAGTGGGACGATGTTATTTCTCTTTAGAATCCAGGATTATAACTGGTAGCATTAATCTGCCTCGTACTGACGTAAAACTTTTTTTGGAAGAATGTGCTGTATTATTCAAAAGGCGAATTCAAAATGCATTAAAAAAGATGAGGCCTTGAGAATAAAGGCAGTTTTTTGTGGTGAATTTAGGGTAAATTTGGTTGATAAAGTTTTAGTCGAATTAAAATATTTAAATACTAAGAATTCTTCCATATATCAATATACATATATAGACAGTTGGTTTGTAAAAAAAATACAAAATCCTCTTCTAATCGAATTGGACAAATTTCAAAGAAAATATAGTGAATGGGCATTAAGCAGAGTTAATCTAATAATATTAATAAATTTAATCCTCTTCGGGTAGGTATTTATATTTAACTTTCAAAGCAGATTGCCAAACATAAGTCATGTAACAATCTGCAAAATGTAGATGATGTGTGTTTTGTGTTGGCAATTGTATCTGCCCTTTATTCTGCATCATCAAAAATTGCTAACAGGACTTCATCATATCCAGATCATAAAAATGTACTGAACCTAAAAGATATTCCATTTTCCAATGGCTGTCGGCCAGATTCTTCGTTTCGAAAAACAGAATAACTTATCCATAAATATTTGTAGATTGAAGAAAATATCTGAAAATAATTTTAAATTCCTCCCGTATTGCATTACAAAGAAAAGAAAAAGAAGTATTCTAAATTGTGGCTTTTGCAAAATGATTATACAAATGAGAATGACTTAGATGGTGTCATACTCAGCTCAGCAGATGTAAGTGGAAAATATATATAAACATATATATTAGGTGTCCACACTACTTCTGTTCAGTAGAAGAATTACAAAAAAGCAATACACAATTATGACAAAGTTATACCAGTGTCATTTCACAACCTCAGTTTTTATGATAAATATCTGGCACTAAAGACAGATAAAAATATTGATGTTTCACCTGCGAATGAAGGTTCGATTTATAGATTCATTTATATTCCATTATATTCCTCTCTCTATTAAAAAGTGCAACATCTAATACATCTGAGGAGCAGTTTACCTTACTAACCCGCAAGGGTGTATTCCCCTAGAACTATATGGTTAGTTGGGAAAGGCTTCATGAAACTGTATTACCTTCAAGGCTTAGTTTTTATAATCAGTTAGAAGATGCCTTTCGTTGTATGCTTTATAGAACTTTAATTTTAGAGGTTTACGTCAGTGTTAAATACTTTATCCAGAAGGAAATAAAAAATATATGTTTGAGTATGATCATGGATATATTTTAGAAGTAGATCTATATAACATGTTTTGAAAGGTCTTTGGAATGATAAAAATTGAAAACAATAGACAAATCATAATTCATTTCGTTAGTCTACATTCTAAAATAAATGCAACTAAATTTACATTATATACCTGAAGAACTTATAACAGAAAGAATGAAATTGGAATATGGAGATAAAAGGCAAGGAGAAATTGTAAAATATTTTAAAAACAAGAGTATAACTAAAAAAATAGAGTCAAAAAATCAATTAGCAGCAGCAAGAGATACGAGGATGGTTGAATATACAAAGTTGCTCCAATGGGGCACCCACAAAATGACGTCAGGAAAGCTGAGAAATTGTATTTAGTTTTCGAGTTTTTGGAAAAAAACGAAAGTGGTAACCATTTTTATAGGTTTTCTGACTACCTTTAAGTGCGTAGAGCAAAATAAATTACTCAGAATTATTATTGCAATTTCTTGTTTTGCATAAGACTACAGTCTCAAATTTTTAATCCAACGTTTTGGTTGGTTTCGAGCCAGTATCAACAACTTTATTTTTTTCAATACGAACCGGGATTTTTGACTACTTTTTAATAGTTTTTAATATCCTAAAACAGATGGGGTTCACACTTAATTTTGTGGCAAGAAATTCATAAAGATAAGAAAAAACTTTAAATACATCATGCGTTTTACGCAAAATTAACGCCCACTTGATATAACATATACAATATGTTCTATTGTTTTTAAGATATTCACGTATGAAAATTGACAATTTTTGGTTTTGTCATGTTGATTTTAATGTGACGCTATAAAAAAGAACGTGAAAAACAAAGATAGAAACGTGAATATCTCAAAAGGAGACAGGCATAGGGTGTGCTACATCAGATTGGCCTATAATTTTACATTGAATTTAAAAATATAATAAAATACAAGCCGATGCATTTAAATTTACGATTTAAATCCATTTAATTTCATTACCTATATTAATGCATGCGGAAAGCGCCTTTCCTGCACTCGCGGGAAAGCATTTGTTTCTGCACTAGTTAGGAAAATAAATATTTGAGGCTCCTTCAAGAATGTCATGCGGGTCTTTGTCATACAGAAGAGAATAATAAAATCCATCCTGACTCTGACAAACATCATGCAGACTCTGGCATCTTTTTAGTTTAGAGTGTGGTGTTCGAGAGAAAGACTTTTCCGTGCGAAATTTCACCATAGCATATTATTTTTCATTCAATTTTTCGCAAATTACGACCTATGTAGTTTGCGAAATAAGGTTCTAAGTTTTGCATATAAGGTATAGGTATTTATTAATTTACTAGAATGATCATGAAATACAAGCGATATATTCATTTTTTAAATATAACATTTTAATAGTGTTGAAAATGCCAGCAATCCTAAAAACTATAGTCTATCGAACTCTGGATTATATTCGTTAAAACATATAAATACATAAAATAATAAAAAACATTTCTTTAAATAGAACGAAGAATAATCTTTAAAATTCAAACGCCAGATACAAACGTGAATATCCTTACAGCGGCTCTTAACATCCACTCTTCTACAAGGGGTCTTAAGTCTAATGACCCTGCATAATCCTAATGTACGATGAGGATGGCAATGTTGTTAAGTCTATCTTGTCTCAAACTAGATAGGAAATATGTTTTTAGCCTTCCAGGAGTGGAAAAGAAACGCTGTACAGGAGAAGATGGTGAAGTAAGGATTGTTTTACACATTATTTTATTTAATAATAAACACGTTTAATTTTCCAAAACAAAAAGAAAATTACAAATTCCAAAAAATATACATAGACATCTTGGAAAGAAGAATGGAAGAATAAAAGGCAAAGTATGCTGCAGCTTCCTTCACAAGGGAAAGAGCTGTTGAACCCTGTTAAATTATTATAAAGAAAAATTATTATGTTCCGTAAAGGAGGTTTGCTTACATACGGTATTGTAATTTATCCAGGAGATATGCAGGGCTGCGACATTTTTCAAACCAACTCGGGCAACCTGTGTGAAACCCTCTGCTTTCGTCTAATACTATAAATAAAACGTATTCATGAATTTTGTTCTTTACGTGGCCGATTGTTAACCCGTATATGGTGAAATTAAATTGTGACAAAAAAACGTTTTAATACTGAGAAGACCTTTCAAAAGCGTGCAATTACATGATCATTAAATTTTAGTTTATTGTCTATGATAATTCCCAGACCAGATGACTTTTTTCTTAAAAGCAACAGGGTTAGTGCCGATTTCGATTTTAATGGTCGTTTCAGGATGTAAACGCTCAGTCTCGTATAATAATGCTACGTTTTTACTCAGGCTAATCTCAAGATGTTTGTTGGATTTACTGAGAAGGTAGTTTAAGCCACGGTTGATTTGATTTTTCGGTAATTAAGCCGGTGGAGTAATTGAACCCGGTTCTAAATTTAGACTGTTTATAATATATACTATTATATAATATATACTATATTACTGCTTAAAACATTCGAAGAAATCTGAGATTCCATTACATGCATCGACTTTAGTTGACCAACGTATGTAGTATTTTTGACCTTAGCTAATGGAATGATATTTGCTAGCCTCCAATTTTTAGGCAAATATGGCTGCAGAATGCAGATGTTGATTATGTGAGTTATGTATGAAATATCAAAAGGACAGCACAAAGAAATGTAGCAATATTTAAGTTATCTGCACCGAATGACTTGGACTCAATGCCAAGAATAATTCTTCAGTTCTTCAGAACAGTTCTTCTGAAATGGTATTAAAATTAAATAACATGTTTGATAAAAGATTATTATGATAAAAATCGGTTAAATCTTGATTTGGACTGGTTCGATTTTTTGTAAAATCTGTAAAAAAGTCATTTGGTTTACATTTTGAAGTTGTTCGGAAATGTTGATTTCTGATACTAAGTCTGCAACATTACCACATCCATAGCACTATATGTATATATATATATATATATATATATATATATATATATATATATATATATATATATATATATATATATATATATATATATATATATATATATATATATATATATATATATATATATATATATATATATCAAGTACTTTCTTGGGATTAGGTTTCTGGATTGAAATAGAAAAACTTTAATTGACGTTCGCATGTCGCTTTCAGGCCTTTTCAAAATATTTATTTCTGTACATATAAAAATTAAATACAGAAAGTCTATATACGCAAATTAAAAAATAAAAACAATTAGTCAAAATAGTACAGTACATACCTTGAGAAAGATGTTATTTTGCCTTGCTTGTCAGTGCAGAGCTAAGGGATGCACTGGTTAAAGAATTCTATTGTTTTTTTATATATATTATTTAATTTTTTTCATTATATTTATATTGTGGACCCTATTGGTGGATACGGGTTGTTTTAAAGTATTTGTGTGAGTTTGACAGTAAACAGTATGTATTTATGATTGACGGAAATAGTTTATAACAATTGAATTAAATTAGACTGAGACTGATTTGGCTGAGAATGTCAATGTCTTTCCGATCGTTTACTGTATGTTTTTCTTTTTTTATTTCGACCATTTCTTTGAATGTTAGTTTATGGTAATGTTGTTCTTTTGATAAGTTCGTTGTAGCCGAAAAATCAAATTCATGTTCCATATCTCTTTCGTGCTTATGTAGTGTTAGGGAAGCATTTTTTGTATACTTATGTCCATTTTGTCTATTTGATAGATACTGTGTGGTCATGCTTATATATATTTTTGGGGCAGTTTAGGCAGGGAATGCTGTAAACTACGTTTGATTGTTTTTTAATTGGGGTTGACTTTTTAGTGGTGTATATAAAGATATAAGGGTATTGTTAGATTTACGCATACGGCAGGCATACGGTTATATCGGGTTTACCGCGAATGTGTTTAATATTTTCAGATAGGCCTTCAGTGTATGGCAAAGATATGTATGTAGTGGTTTTATTGTTGTCGCGATTATTTACAATATGTTTTATGTCATTGTATAATTTATGGATTCTCCGTTTTATGTATAATCGTTCCATTGCTTTTAATGGGAAATGATTTGTTAAGAGAGTTTAAAATGTCATCTCGGTATATAAATTCAAATTCAAACAATTTTTATTCATCAGCTAGTACATGACAACTTTCATGATTATTTACTATTGTATGGAAAAAATACTTATATTCCTACATACATAAATAAGCTGAGGAATAAGGACTGCTCCCCAATTAAAAAACTGATTCGCAGCCACATAAAATATATGACTGCGCGGAACAACCCTACCAATTAACATCTAATACGGAGTACAATTTTATTCAGTAAGACCAAGTTTATAAGATAAATGTAACATAATATATAGTAAATTATAAAAACTTATAATAAAAGATTATTCAAATAAATAGCGTGGCTAGGCAAAGGATAAGGAGACACCCCAGGAGACATTCATGTGCATGGGTCGCGTCGGAAGAAGCTAGACATAAATAGTTTATAAAAAACATGGAAAGCATCAGTGCAGTGCATGCAGACATTTGGCTTACATTCAAATGTGCGCACAAAACACAGAAATTGATTAATTATATATAAGGAGTTTCCCAGAGAATCACGATTTCAAGTAAGACTTTGTTCAACTAAAAGTTTATTCCTGATGTACTGGGTGAACGGTTGAATGTTATATTCCTTTACGCGATTTGGAAGAGAATTCCACATTTGTATGGCTATAAAACTGAATGATTTCTGAAACGTAGACGTTTTGTGTTGAGGAATTATAAAATCGTTAACATTCCTCGTAATGACATAGCGGTTATCTTGTACGCTAAAAAGTCTTCTTAAATAAGGGGGTTGACCTGATTTTAAAATTCTGTAGACAAACGTATATATATATGTAATTTGCGTCGATTTGCCATCGTTAAAACTGAAAAATTATTTAAATATGGAGTGATATGATTCCTAAAAGGAATATTATGAGAAAATCTCATACAGGTATTTTGTAACTTTTGAATAGATTTTGAAATTCTTCCAACCAACGAGCTATGATAAACCACGTCCCCGTAATCAAATAGAGATAAAATAAGTGTATTACATAAATAATATTAAATTTTTTCTGGCAAGTAAGTTTTAAGTTTGTTCAGGTTTTTAAGACGCATATATGCAACTTTAAGTTTGTTTTCAATATGTGTTTCGAATGAGAGACCGGAGTCAAAGTAGATACCTACCTAAATTTTTTGTTTCACTTAAAACAGGCACAGGTGCGTTGTTAATTTTTAAATTTAGATTACCTGACATGTCTGCTATTTGATTTTTATTAGTTCCAAATAAAATTACACACGATTTGGCTGCGTTCAGCTTCAGGTTATGATCCATCGCAAAATGGTTTAGATAATCTAGATCGCGATTAAAATTAGCCATACAATTTTCAAAATTCTGAGGTTCAAATGACATATACAATTGAGAGTCGTCAGCAAATTGTTGAAGTTTCGAAGAATTAACTCCCTTATCCATATCAGCAACATATAAAGACAACAGCAACGGCCCCAAGATCGACCCCTGCGGTACCCCAGTTGTCAAAGGTAAATAGTGAGATTTGAGCTTGACAGGACCATCATTTAGTAGTACACAGTGGGATCGGTCAACAAGATAAGACCTTAGAAATGCTACAGAGTTTTCCGATAAGCCAAGGTAATGAAGTTTAGCCAATAGCATATCGTGACTCAACGTATCGAATGCCTTACTAAAATCTAATAGAGCTAAGCAGGTTATTTTTTTCTTATCCTCACTGATCCTGATGTCGTTTACAAGATTTACTAAACACGTAGTAGTACTGAAGTTTTCACGAAAGCCTGATTGACATTCAGGTATTAATTTATTAGAAGCAGAAAAAGATACGATTTGTTTGTAGATATGTTTTTCAATTATTTTAGAAAGAACTGGCAGTATACTAATAGATCTAAGATCCTTAAAATCTTTAGGATTATTTGTTTTCGCTAGGGGTTTTATTATTGCTTTTTTCCATAAATCAGGGTAACAATTTTCTAATATACAAGTATTAATTATATTTATGAGCGAATTTTTACAAAAAGGTAAACATAACTTTAGATCCGTGATAGATAACTGATCTTCTCCAATGGATCTACTTTTTATTGAATTAATTATTTTAATCAAAGAATTTTCATCTATTAGGTCAAAGTTTAAATCAGATGTTACATTAGCATGCTTATTTTGGTTATAAAAATTGAGTTTTATGTTTGAAGTTGTATTAACCCCTGAGGCGCAATTGGAAAAATAATCATTTATGGAGGATGGGTCCGGAAAATTTGTAGAGATGTCATAGTTTGTGTTTTTTGTCAAATTTAATTTTTTTGCCTTAGTCCAAAAATCTCTACTTTTTGAATTAGCAAAAGAATTTAAATATGCGATTTTTTCTCTAGATATAGAATGTTTTGTATAGTTTCTCAATTCTCGATAATACTTAAGTCGACCATCAGTTTTGTTACTAAGATATTTGCTGTATGCTTTGTCTCTAAGCTTAATTAGTAATTTAATATTATTTGTTATCCATGGCGTATAAGGCCTTTCTTTAATTTTTTTTCGTTGTAATGGTGCATGTTTATTTATTAGAAAACTTATGTTGTCATTAAAAAGCTGCAATTTGTCATTTATATCTAGTGTATAATAAATTGCTTCCCAAGGGATCTGTAAGGCATCCTGCTCAAATTGATTGTAATTAATACTATTATAGTCTCTAAACTCAATGATTTTATTCTCTAGTTTTATGTTCAGGTTGAACACTGAATAAATTAAACAATGGTCCGATATCTCTTCAGATATATTAACTGTTTTACAATCCTGTACTTGAAGATTATTATTTGTTATTATAACATCAAGAAGACTAGAAGTATTATTCGGTATATTAATACGAGTGGGATCCACTACGTGTTGAACTAAATTGTACATTTCGAGAACTTTAAAGAGTTTGATTTTCGATGCAGACTGCTTTATTAAATCTATGTTAAAATCACCGACAAAGAGCGTAAAATCGTAAAATGGTACAGTTAGATTCATAATATCTTCTAGGCATTCAATAAAATTGTCCACGTTCGAAGAAGGAGGTTTGTAAATAGTTGCAAATAGTATTGATTTTTTACCTAAATTAAATTTTACACATAAAAATTCGCAGGAATCTGCGACGACGTCAAGTTCAACTAATTGAAATTTAATGTGTTTTTTAATATAGATTCCTACTCCTCCCCCTCTACCATTCCTATCTCTCCGAACAAATCTGTATGGACTTAATGCAAAACATTTATTATCGTATGCAGGTGTCAACCATGTCTCGGTAACACCCACTAAATCAAAATTAAAATAATTCGCATAATACGAAAATTCATCAAAACCTGTATTGAAGGAACGAATGTTGAGGTGAGCTACTGAAAATTTAGGATGTTGCCTTGTGTCCGCATGCAAATTTTGGTCATGCATTATTATTCAGCATTGTCCACCCCACGCACATGCATGCCCCCGATCCCCGCCAAAAGCCGTACCTAAATTTAGAAAAATAAACTCATAAAATGCACCCCAATATAGTCCCTAAAAACATAAAACAAATATAATAAGCTTTACTTACTATGCGCATGTGCTCATATAAAATAATTAGCCATGTCGATCCAAGTAGGCTAAATTAAAATCGATTACAATAATTGTGTTCAATAATAAATATAACGTATGATGTAACCAGCAAAATAAAAAAAATATATATCCTTCAACCAGATTAAAGTTTGGACAATAAGAAAAATAAATTATTCTATATTTATATCTACAATAATCCACTAATTGAAGTACTTAAACATAGATAGGAGGAATATTACAGTACCTATAAAGCTATAGATAATACCTTACCATCTATGGATTTTGTAATACAAGAATTATATATACCCCGATATAACCTCGAAAAAAAAAGTCAATAATGATCAAAACGAACGCAATAATAGGGAGAATCATTTATTTAGTATTCAGAAAAGTCAACACACTTGTCTAAATGTAATTATGTATTTAAAAAACGGGGTTTATTACCAATGACGACTATAATAATACATAATATATTAGTTATTAACTAAGCCATCTTCACTGTTAACTAAATCACTTAGTTTTTGACGTGACGTAATAGACACTTTAACACTGCCACTAAGCATAAAGACTTTGCCCCCTTTTGTCCAACACTTGTTTTCGAAATGTTGTTTGGCCTCGTTAAATAATATATAGTTTTCCCTAGTAAGTAGCTCCGTAACCAACATATCTGTACCCTTTAACCGCTTTTTGCTATAAAATATTTGATCACGCAGCCATCGCTGGGTAAACGAAACAACAACAGGACGAGGTTTTGTTGCATTTGGTTTTTTTGCACCAAACCGATGACAATAGTTTAAATCGGATTTCTGAACGGCTACACCGATTTTTGTCGTCAGTAAATTTACGATATTATCGTAGAGATCCATGGATGAATTTTCCTTGATACCGTGAATAAGAATGACGTTTTGATTAGTCGACATGACATAATTTGACGTATCAGTTCTTAGTTGAAGTAATTCTTGTTTTAAATTCTCTAGGGAGTCTAAGACTGACTTTTCAAAGTCAGAGAATCGTACAGACAGCTCATTAATCCGGACAACCTGACCCTGAGATCCATTTTCTGTAGTGACATTGCTAAGATCTCTCGTAAACTTATCGAAATTCTCCGTGAAGGTGGCCGCCATTTCTTCGATGCGATCACTCAATTTTTGGTACTCACTGCCCTGCTTTCTGGAGGTTTCCTCCAATTTGGAATTTCCACGAGTCATCATTAGATATTACTTAACTCAATGTTCGGAAAACTTTTAATAATTATTTCACTCATTAAACTAGTGAAAATTGACAAAATTACGGACCGGCACAGCTTAGCCAACTATCACAGCGGATGCGCACGCATATATAGGTAATGTTAGTGTTAGTGCACGATCAACTAATCCTAGCATCACGGAGTTTTTTTGACATTTTGGCTTGGGACCAGGTTTTTTTGGTGTACCACTTAGTTTTAATGTCATTTGTTTATGGTATAAACTGTTAGGTTCAAGAAAGAAATATATATATATATATATATATATATATATATATATATATATATATATATATATATATATATATATATATATATATATATATATATATATATATATATATATATATATATATATATGTATATATAATGTCAGTTATTAAAGTAAATGTCCAGTCTGATCGATGTAGTTTTAATTTGTTTTTAAATGTCGTTTTGACCATATGTGTTTGAAACTATGTGTGAGTGACAGTTCTTCAAATTTCCTACTAATTTGATAAAGGCTCAAGTTATAGCCGAAACGTTTATTAAGATTAGTTAAAAAATATCTGAAAGAAATTATAAGAGCAAACTAAAGCTTAAGGATTGTGAAACAATTAATGCTTGAATATTAAATCCCTATCGTTATAATCTAAGAATCTTTTAGTAAGCATGTCCTATACCTACCTCTTACAGTTTTTTAGATATTTATAATTTTTATATTTTTTTCGAGCAAAACATGGTTAATAATAAAATTATGCACGATAAAATAGATACCCTAAGCTCAATTTTTTACTCTATTTAAAAAAGCTGTTATACTTTTAGTTTTATGTCAAGCTTAAGCCATATTGTGTACAGGCAGGCCATTAAATATATTTATGTTGGCACTTTTAGAAAACTGCTATTAGTCGCTTTTTTTTAAGTGAGACATCCTGTTTATTTTACGCCCAATGGACAGAACTAAAAATCCTAATGAACAAGCGAAAATTTAGAAGATGTAAAATCAATTACTTTAACTTTTGGAAAGATAAATGCTCCTAGAAATAAAATACATTTAGTAACTGTATATCAAGCCAATGAAATAACGACTTTAGGATATTTTTATGCGTAACCGCACGCCTGGATATCCAGTGCTTCTAATGATTTGGGAATTGCTCGCACCTCAATTTGGAGAATTTTACGAAAACACAAAACACACGACTATAAATTTTTAACTTTACAAGCTTTGCAACCCGACGATCCCCCGAAACGCGTAGAATTTTGTGAACTAGTTTTAACCAACACATACAAAGTTTCATTTGGACAAACGAAGGTTTCGTGTGAGAGAATTTTCAATCGGCGAAACAATCACTTCTGGGATTGCGAAAATCTTTATTTCATCAAAGAAAGAGGATTTCAACACAAATTCAGATTTTTTGTTTGATGTTTTGTTTGTTAATGAATGATAAACTTTCATTCTGCATTTATGATGAAAACTTAACTGGTCGAAAATATCTGGAAATTTAAAAAAAAAATGTAAGTGATTTTATGGATGATTTGCCTCTTAATATATATCAAGGTTGTTGGTATCAGTTGGATGGCGCACTTGCCCATTGAACAAACGAAGTAACTGCTGTTTGGCAATTTTCGAGAACCGGTGGCTACGATGTCAAAGTCCTTGGAATTGGCCACCGCGATCACCTGGTCTAACCCCACTAGACTTTACTTGTGGGGTAAAATCAAAGAGGTAGTCTACAAGACACCCGTGAATACACGAGACGATTTGAAACATCGGGTAAGACGAGCTCTTCAAGAAATTAATCTGTAACCCTGGATTTTTCTTAAAACCAAGGTACAAGATTGCTACGCTCTTATTTAATAATTATTATTACTGTTTTATTATAAATTCACAAAAAGGTATCAAGATTACAGCTCGTGGTCAACAGAGCGTGCAATGTAGATGCCCTAGCTCAATTAACCCGGAGAGTAGGGCGTGGGAAAACTTAAGAAATCTTAAAAAAAATAGAGAGAAAAAAAAAGAAATGAGCGCCACCAATTTAGGACGGCTTAAATTGGAAAGCCCCTTGATCTTTGCGGCACTTGCTTCCTCTTGATACTTTAAAAGAAAAATAGTGAGCTAAATAAAACACAAATATAGTAAAAAAAAAATCTATTATCAGTTACGGTATAAAAGAAGGAAAAAAAAAATAAAATGTAAACAATAGGTGTCACCAAATCCAGCAGCACCTGGAAGTTCTGAGACGCTCCTAACTTCAAACTAGGCCCGTGACATGGGATTAGTCCCGAGTCTTGAAGTTAAGCCCGTGACTTGAAATTGTCTGTGAATTGCAGTTGTAATTAGCCCCTGAGTTGAAATTAGGACTGTGACTTACAGTTGGCCCCTGACTTGAAATTAGGACCGTGACTAACAGTTGGCCCCTGACTTGAACCCTATGAAAACAAAAATTTTCTAGAATTTTTCATAGTGATTCAAAGTCTATAACGAAAACCCAAATAATTTTAATTAACTCAAAAAAAAAATCCCCAAAAGGTTTCTACTGATTCAAAATGAATTGAACAGTCAGAACAATAATTTAATTTTAAAAATTTAGTCCTACCGAGAAGTATAAAAAAAAATATTTAATTAATTTCAAGACACTAATCAGAACTTTTTTTAAATAAATTAAAACCGCAAGCAACTAAATAAAAAAAATACAATTAAATAATTTAAAATGAAGTCACTAAAGATACCATCAATAAGCACAAAATACCCTGATGGGTATCGAAAATTCAGTCGAAACGTTGTCAATGAATCCAACAAATCCACAAATACAAACTAAGACCGGAAAGGAAAATTCTAAAAATTTATTTTATCAAATACAATCTCAATAACCAGCGTTAACACTAAAATAAATACAAGGTTTCGACTGAATCCGAATGATTTAAATTAGAAATACATAATAAAGTAAAAATAATTCTAATACTTAAAAAAAATTAGGCCCTGATGATGACCTAAAATTAATCGAAACGTTGGGTAAGAAAAATATAAGCACATTATTATAACTGACTCCAATAACTAGATTCAATTTACAATAAATAAATTTGTAACAAAATCGATTACTATACCAATTTCCCGTATAAAATAAATAGAAAATTTAGACTGACCTCGGCCAATCTAAATAGAAATGAGAATAAAATAAAAAAAAAATTAGCAAAATCTTAACAAAAGAAGGTATGTATAGACCTGAAGAATAGCAAATACTTAAGCGAAACGTTGTGAGAATACTTAACCAAAAATATAGATATAATAAGGCAGCAATAAGAAAAATCAAAAGGCACAAATATATTTAAATTATAATATAACCAGCTTAAAAAAGGGGTTTTATTTAACTAATTATTTTCCAGCCTCAAATCAAAATGCAAAAGAAAAACCATAAACTAAAAGAAAAGCAATTTACGTCATACTTAATTGTTACTGAAAACCTCTGCAAGCCATTTATTAATCTGTTTATTATCTATTAAAAAGAACGAATGCAGTAATCAAATCACACTATGCAAGCTGCTTAAATATTGTGGTTTTATTTTAAAATAAAATAGAGCCAATTTACGATCCACAAAATATGGTTAATATAATAGGAAAATGAATCAAATTACTGAGGTAAAAGATGTTCGACGAAATTCAAACTAAAAATGTGTCTTCGTATGAATTCGTTACACTTGCATTTAATATTTAAGATTTCAAAAAAATATATATAAAAACTAGCCCCTGTTGCATCAAAAAAAAAATAATCGTCTCACCCGAGCAAAAGTTAATTCAAAAAAAAAATGAGAAAAAATACCAAATTACGAAAAGCAAAATTTAAGAAAAAAAAGATATCCTTTTCAGGATAAGATATTAAAGCAAATTACCTATCCAATAGGGTCACTCAGTTCTAGTCAAAAAGTGGTTTCACGTGCCAAGTACAAGGGCATGGAAAATGGCGGTCTGGTCCAATCTTCAGGTCAAATCCTCTCTTAGAGAGATTTTCTAGCACGAAAAATAACACTCACAGTGCAAACTATAATGTGCCCGAAAAACTATTGCGGTGTTGAGGAAAAATCCCGCTAACGGATTTCCAAGATTTTCCTGGATTATTTCCTCAGACCCGCGCTGAAGACCTGTGGTTTATCTGCAGGTGACCAGAAAAGTGAAAAATGTGTTCCCCCAGCTTCCTTTCCGTCTAGAACTTTGGTTAATTAAGGTGGCGGAATACCATTGGCTAGAATATGTCAGGTGCTAACAACCTTGCCAAAAGAGCACATAGACGGAATAAAACAAGGATATGATTAACATGTTAGACAAGAAAAACGACTCTCCATTGGTTGAGAAAGATACAGGAAATAATGCAGGAATACACTTGGCAACAGCGAAAAAGATCCCTGCGCTCTGGATATGAGGAAGTACCGGATGGAGGGTTCCGAGAATAAGTTAATATGGAAGTCTTAGCCGAATAGATCCGAAAAGTTCCGAGACGACGCAATAATAACATTGACAGAAACAACTAACCTGAAATTTAAAAGCAACGCCTAGGCGAAATGGAAACGTAAATAAACAAATAATATTTAATTAATTACTCTAGTACTAATGGAAAAAGGACCACTCAGAAAAGTCCAATATTAGTCCGGAGTAGAGTACCAAAGAGTCAAAAAAAATGATGTACTAATGCAGGAGTAGTTAAATGTCATAAAAATGAAACGTAAGTTGAGTTTAATTTAATAGAATTTTCCCAACTGTATAAACTCATTATTTAACCATAAAATAGGAATTTATTCACACAATTATTAACTATTTTAGGAAATGCATCAGACGCAGACGTAACGAAATTTCAGTTTATATTAGGCTCCAAGTAATTATGCAACTATGGACAAAACAAAAGTCGATCTGAATTTCGGAACATCAAACATTGATGGAAATTATAAGAAGGCTGTAGTTTATATAGTCTCAGAAAAAAAAGGTAAGAATATTAATATTGAATCGAGAAATACCTTTGGTTTATTTATGTCTAACTTAAATGAAAATACCTTTATATGTTACATATTCACAGCAAAAGGAAACACGAATAATAAAATGTAGATTTAAGAGAAAGTATGAAGTGGTGTATATATAGTATCTATAGTCTAAAAATAATCCTATGTATATCTGAAAAGAAATATTTATCAAGGCAACCTTTTTTTATACAAATATTTACAGTTCAATATTAATACATAATATCGACTTTATATCAAAGAATTTATTGGGGTACTAATGATTTGTTTTTTTTTACAGCAACAGAAGAGTTATACAAAATACACGCTCGAATCTAAAAATGCAGCATATCTAGCCAAAGAAAACGAAAATCCCAAGACTTGTATAAAGGACTCGAAAACAGGTTTTCAAAATTAATAAAATTTAATTTATATCTACTCTGTAAAATATATGGGAAATAAACAGTTTGTCTAAAGTGCTATTTGAAGTTTTTCTTATACAGTATATAATTATTAAATTCGGCAAAATTAAATAAATCCAACAATTAAATTTGAACTGATTTTTTTTTGCGACATCTATGAACGAACGCTAAACTTATACCATTTACTGAAAATTATTTCTTTATAACTTGAGTTCAGATATAGGTACAAAATTAACTACTTATCGAGAGGTGACACTGTGTGTACCGAAATTTGCTGCAAAAGGTGTTGAATTTATATTTCGCTTAAATATGAACAATGTAACCGCTTCTAATAAGAAAACTACTAAAATCTAAGGTATCAAACCAACAAGGCGTACATATTAATCACTAAACTTAATACTAAAGTAGTAGATTATAATATTAAATTAATCATACAATGATACAATACAATAGCACTCTGGTTAGCTAACTGTGGGGTATCGAATCAAATTTTTTATAATCTATGTAAACAGTATGAAGGTTTCTATAATTTTTCCTGGGTTGTGCCATAATGACGCTGTCTATAATTAGCTGCTCCTTGCATCCTTGGCTGCACACCGTTTTGTGCTAGATGTTGTTCTATTCTTCTAGTAACTGTGGCTGTGATGTTTTTTTATAGGGTTGGAAGGCACGTAATAGGTCGGTAATTTGACGGATCCTTATTGTCTGAATTTTTGGGTTTAAGGTATGTTATTCCTTGGGTGAGAAAACTAGAGAGTGTGCTAGAAGTTATGAATGTTTTTTATTCCAGGACATCTCCAGTTATGCGTGTATTTGATTGTTTCTGCAACTTCTTGTGTTGTCATTGCAAAGTTCTTTTGTTCCTCCAAGCACTTGTGTCTGTCTTCTTCCACTTTAATTCATGAAGCATTATTGTTGTGTAGTTTTGGTTCTGACCAAATGCTTTTCCAGTATTCTGTGATCTCTTGTTTGGTCGGTGGTTCTATTACTCGTGCCTCCTCATTGCTCATGATTTTTTGGGAGAACTGTTTTTCGCTTCTTCGAAACAGGTTGTTAGCGTCCTTTCTTTCATTTGACTCTTTGTGTCTTCGGAGTCTTGCAGCATACACGGATAATTTTTGCTTCAGAGTGTCAAAGATTTCTGTAAGCGTGTGATCAGGAGATGCAGATTTGATCTTCTCTACACTTTGTGTGATACGTTTTGACTTGTTACCATTCGTGAATTGGGTAAGAGGTCCCAATTCTTTTTTAATTTTGTTAATTTTGTTTTTGATCCTTATGTGCCATTTGAATTTTGGTTTTATGCTGTTGGTGTTTCTATGTCGTGGTGGGAGTTTCTGATTGTTCTGTGTTATCGTGGTTATAGCTGCTGCGTAGATCAATGTCCTCAATTGTGCTGGCATTCGTTATGTACTCGGGAATTATGTGTTCGTTGATGTTCTTTAGGATTTTATGTGAGTCCCGTCTGAAGATTACACGAGGAATAGGATTTCTTGTTGTAGGATCGGAGTCAGATCATTTGTTTAGATGTGACTCTATTTCTACTTTTATTGCTTGTGTGACGGTCCGAGGTGTAGCTGTGTATATGGTGCTTTGGGTGAATGATTCACTGGTCCTGTGTGCTGTATGGTGCTTGTCATCTGTCGTGGGTTATTGCTGGGAGCTTCGCCCCTACTGAGAATTGAGTGAGGTTACAGATCTTCTTGAGCAAAGTTGGGCTGGTTTGTATGTGGGATCGATTCCGCATCTGCCCCACTGTCCTTAATGTTTGGTTGATAAATGTTTCGTTCAGCAGCTACCATAGTTTTAATGATTTGCAACGCGAATGAGGTGAGCTTACTGGTATTGGTGATTATATTACTCTCTGTTCTGTGGTAAGTGATTTGTATTCTGGATATTGTGCTATGAAAAGTGTATGCAGTTTGTGTCCGTATCCTGATGCAATTGTTTGAAGTTTGGTAGCGGTGTAGTAGGAATTCGTCAGCGTTCGATTCATTTCATCTGTCCATTTTAACCTCTTCCTTGGTTTACCTGTCTTGGTAGTTTGCATTCATGGGTGTGACACCATTTGACCCTGGTGATCCAAGTTCGTGGGGGCGCCAATCCCCAAGCAACTTAACCGAGGTTAGTTGCTCCGTGCGGTTTCAAAGGTTACGAGGGGTTAAGGGTGGCTAGAGTGTGGGGAGGGTAGGGATACTAGGTGTTTAGGACAGCGGACAGCTGGACGCCGCTGATCGTACGGACTACGCATTACCGTAGCGTCCTCAATACTGCTGGATGCAGTACCCAGACGGTCAGACTTAATTATTTTTATTATTATTATTATTATTATTATTACTTTTATGACTTGTTATTTCACAGTATTCCTGTGGTTGTATTTTATACTGACGGGATTATACCAAGTCAGTACAAACAATAAAAATAAAAAAAAAAGGAAATGGAAAAAAAAACAATTATTGTGTATTAAGAAATGATCTAACGATGCTACATGTTTTCAAAATGACCGATTTTTGGATGTTCCTGTGAATGTCTGTATTAAGTGCTAATTGAGCCAAATGCGGTGTAAACGTTGTTGGGGTGAGACCTGTTACTGATATGACGAGAGGAACAATGATGACTCTTTCCTGTTTCCATAGCCTTTTTACTTCCAGCGTCTGCTGCGTGTCTCGTTTGAGACAAGTCGAGCGGTGTATAATTTTTGTCTGCCCTCACTATTGCCTGGTGGAGGTTAGTTTGTTTGTTGTGGAAGAATTTTCTGAGTTCGTAAATTTGTTTTTTATTTAGCGCTTGTATATCTATAATTCCCCTCCATCTTTTTCTCTCGATGGTGAGTCTTTCCTTGCATGCGTTGGGATGTAACTTCCTGTGTTTAGTGAATTCAGAGCGTATGAGATTGTGAATGTTTTCTATGTCTGTGTGTGACCATTTAATGATACCAAACGAATACGTAAGAATAGGTATGCCGAAGGTGTTAATAGCTTTCGTTAGATTTGTGTAATTCAGTTTTGTTTTTAGTAGCTTTGTGAGTCTGGTTTTAAATTCCGTGTTGAGCTCTGATTTAATATGACTGTGGTTAATTTTGGAGCTTTGATGGAAGCCTAGGTATCTGTACGTTTCTTCTTTGAGCGTGTTATCTATAGTTTCATTGTTGATTGTTTCCTCCGTAGGGTAGTCTTTCCACTGTCCCTTGTTGATATGAAGTAGCTTGCATTTACTTATACCAAATTCCATGTTGATGTCCAGGGTAAACGTTTCTGTGATTTTAAGGAGTTCCTTTAGCTGTGCCTTTGTGCTTGCATATAATTTTATGTCATCCATGTACAAGAGATGGTTTATTTTGTGTAGGTTATTTTTTTTGTGTTTAATTTGGAATGCGAAGTTTGTATTATTCAGTGTGTTTGAGAGTGGATTGAGACAGAGGCAGAACCACAAAGCGCTGAGTGAATCTCCCTGGAACATACCTCGTCTGATGTAGATCTCTTCTGTTTCGATGTGCTCTTTTTGTGTTCTCAGGTTGATTTTAGTTTTCCACGTACTCATGATTTGCGTAAGAAATTGCCTGATGTTTTTATTGACTTAATATAATTCTATAGTCTGGTTCGTTGATGGTCTTTAGGATTTTATGTGTGTCCCGTTTGAAGATTACACGTGGAATAGGATCTCTTGTTGTAGGATCGGAGCCTGACCATTTGTTTAGATGTGACTTCATTTCTACTTTGATTGCTTGTGTGAGAGACGGTCCGAGGTGTAGCTGTGTGTATGGTGCTTTGGGCGAATGATTCACTTGTCCTGTATGCTGTATGGTGCTTGTCATCTGTCGTGGGTTGTTGCTGGGTGCTTCGCTCCTACTGAGCATTGAGTGAGGTTTGCAGATCCTTTTGCACAAAGTTGGGCTGGTTTGTATGTGGGATCGGTTCGGTATCTGCCCCACTGTCTTCAATGTTTGGTTGATAAATGTTTAGTTCAGCAGCTACCATAGCTTTGATGCTTTTCAATGCGAGAGGGGTGAGCTTACTGGTCTTAGTGATGACTCTTTTTTGATCTATTACTCTCTGTTCTGTGATAAGTGATTTATATTCTGAATATTGTGCTATGAAAAGTGTATGCAGTTTATGTCCGTATCCTGATGAAATTGTCTCAAGTTTGGTAGCGGTGTAGTAGGAATGCATCACCGTTCGATTCATTTCATCTGTCCATTTTAACCTCTTCCTTGGTTTACCTGCCTTGGTAGTTGCAGGTAGTCGTTGCGATATATCCGCTGTTGTAATGGGCTCAAGTTGTTGTGTTTGGTTAGCATCTGTGTCAGATTTATTTGTGTATCTATTTGGGCCGCGCATAATCGGTTCGCTCGATTTTGTAATGCGATTCATGCGTTGCCCTGCCTTTCCCGCCTTGGTGGGTGCCAGCTTAGCCGGCAAAACACTTTAGGTGCTCGCTCGATGCTTTGTTGTTTGGACTGATGTTTTGTGGTGTTAGAAGCCCAAAGTGTCCCGACATTGGATCGCCTGTTAGTAGAAGGTAGATCATCTTATTGTGTGTTTGTTTGCCTATTATTGTTGGTCTCTCTTTAATCCACATCTGTTTTGTTCTCGTTGTTCTTGGTTTTGAGAAAATATGGAAGATGTGCTTCTGGGTTTCCGAGAGAGCAAATATTTTCTAGGGTCGTTCCGTATGTAGTGGTTTTGCTCATGAACTTATAATAGTTGTCGAAGTTCTTCATGTCGTCGTCGTGAAATAACGAAAATATCTGAAGTTCCGACCACTTTTGTCGTAGGTATTTCAATGCGTCTTCTCGAAGTTTGGTATGATTGTTTTGATGGCCGTATATGTGCAAGCTGACTGATCGGAACAGACAACTTCCGTCTCCAACAATGTCGGCTCTGATAAAATTCTCGGGAATAGGTTCGGCTGTAGCAGTTTTTTTCGGCAAAGGCCCGCCTGTTCAGCCTTTTGCCGCCACCGTCCCGCATGCTGTCACCTTCAGCAGGGGCTCCAAAAGTGCCCTGGCGATCCCTCACATGTCACCTAGGTAAAATATAATAAGGGAAATTTATAATATTTATATTTTTTATAGGATACTTCCCTGGGTTCGCTCGTCTCTAGTTATTGTGTATTGTGTTATAAACATCCTAAATTTTAATTGTTTTTGCTTTTCGATATAGTCTAGTGGTGGAAGTACGATATAGTCAGATTTCTGTTGCTTCTTTTATTAGATTTCGTGGTCGATCCCCTAAAAGTCAATTTTAGCCAATCGCGGCGAAAAGGGGAGGAGCCATCTGTACAAAACTTGGC
The DNA here is from genome assembly GCA_030620095.1 of Kuschelorhynchus macadamiae. Lineage (NCBI taxonomy): Eukaryota > Metazoa > Arthropoda > Insecta > Coleoptera > Curculionidae > Kuschelorhynchus > Kuschelorhynchus macadamiae. The sequence continues at coordinate 845,516 of JAUTXW010004836.1, forward strand.
GGTTTTCTGTTCATTATTTTCTCGATTATGCTTATGCACATTATGCTTGAAACATCTCCGCGAGTTACGTCACGAGCCATCCTGCATGACCATGTTGCCATATAATAAATATGTCATCCACATAACGATGGGTGTAGGGAGATTGCCAATATAGAACATTATAAGACCAGAATAATCCGAGAAGCCATAGAAATTGAAAAACAAGGTGATTTGAATAAAAGGGACGAGTCATTAAAACTACCAACAGTATGGAAGACAATAATCGACAAATCTAAAATCGCAAAAACTCAAGCGCAATTAGCCCAACAACAACAGCACCATCCAGAAAACATAATTAACGACCAACGCCTGCGCAGATATAACCTTCGGCCCCGAGTGGGGATATAAAAGGAAGCGTCGCAGTCACCAACACTTGAGTCTCTATTCGGACGCGAGAAAGAAAGCTTCGAAAATGCCAAATGTGATTTTGGCGAAACGTCAGCAAAACTGTTCTTTTCAGAACGACAGTAATGAACGGATGTACACCGGAATGAAAACACATTATATATATATATATATATATATATATATATATATATATATATTTATATATATTTACTCAGCCAGTAAATAAAAGTAAGGAAACCGTTTTTCTGTTATAAAAGATTTTTTTTTAAAATGGAACATCCTACATTATTTTATTTTTTCTAAATCTCCGTAAAATTCTCAATACTTGTTATTAAGAGCACTTTTTATAAAAGTCAACAATTTCTGCGAAAATAAGGGTCTAATATCCATAATTTAATGTATTGCCTTTTATTAGAATACCTGTACACAATACGACCCCTGATATGTTTGACAATGTTAGTTTTGTTGATTTACAAAAATTAATCCTTTAACTGAAACCTAAAGAATTGAGATTTTAATTATCCTGGGTTATGGGAAGGTAATAAAGAAAACTATGTCTGTACTTTCTGCTATACATGTATATATGTACTAATTATCTAATAAACAATTATTTTCTGATCTGCCATAATGACACCATTTTGAGTGTTAAAATGATACATCCTTTTGGTTGAGTACTCTAATGGATTCAGTAGAAGTTCTGAAACAACGAACTTAGCACCAAGAAAACAACTGCCGTTCGGGAATATTTTCTAACAAAGTTTGCACTATTTTTGACTTGACTATTCGAATTAAAAACAAACACACGTTACGGTTAGTCTTATAACGATCATTATTTCGGTCCTGAAAAAAACATGAAAAACTATTATAGTTTTGTGTTGACAGCTGTCATTTTGATCCCTCCTTTTAAGGGAACGAGCCAGAGTCAAACTATTTGCCCGCATTTCCATAAAAAAAAGCGTATTTCAACGTTATTAAGTTTAAAAAAATCGGTTAATTCCTTTACCCAGAACTTCCCTCATTATGAATTATTACTTTTATTATGAAGAGTGAAGTGTGATCCAAGTTAGTTCAGTACATAGTCACAGTATATATGTGTTACATATACTGTCTCTTCATTTTTATTGTGCGCCATTTTGTTCCATCATATTGGATTCCTACCAATATGTTTACCATTTCCTTTCTACCTGTGCCACACTTGACTTTTGGGCATGATTTAAAATAAATTCAATAAGTATCCCATATTCACATTTAATTTGCAAAATTTAAAATCAATTGAACAAGATTTTTTTACGTTGATTTTTTAAAACTTTTATTTGGTCGTCATTTTGTTTCGCCATCTTAAATTGAAACACATATTATCAGTCTTTACTACTCGTTGTTCCGCAGGTATCCCAAATATTATGTTTCTGAATGGATTTCATTAACGATCCTCTTCTTGTTATGTTAAAGTGGTGTATTATTTGGGGTTAGGATCCAGTAAAAAAAACAAAGGCCTTCGTTTTTTAAATATCCGGCGTTTCGCTAATTTACGGTTGCATCCTCAGGACACATGGATTTTATATCCTGTATGAAACCCATATTAGTCTTTACCTACTTCATTGGTCCGCAGATATTTCCTAACCCCAAATAATACACCATATATGTCCTGAGGACGCAACAATTAAGTTGCGAAACGTCCACAATTAAAAAAACACTTGTTTTTTTACTGGATCTTAAATAATAATATACCACTCTAACAAACATTTTTTAACATTGTTTCGCCATATTGGATTTTTATCAAAATATTGTCAGTCCATCCCCATATGATCCTTAATTTTTGGTCAAAATTGGAAGTCAATTGGGTAAGTAGTATTTAAGCCATGACGCGAACTGACACACAGTCTGACAGACGGACCGACGGAATTGATAAAAAATGTTTTTTGGCATCTTGGGACGATAAAATGTGAAGATATGTAAATCCTGAGAGGATGATTTTCATCACGATAAAAAAAATTTATTTGGCCAAATTTTGTTTTCCGCCACCTTGAATTAGTAACACAGTTTTACTAGTTGAGTCCTATACCACAATTAGTTATGGCACACAATTTGAAATCAATCCATTAAGTAGTTTTTTCAGGCTGAATTTTTACATATTTTATTTGATAAAACATATTTTTTTATATGATTAGAAAATATTTAAATATTTTATTATGCCGCCATGTTGAGTTCGTACCAAATTTTTACCATGATTCAACATAATGGTTGATGTTTTTCCAAATTTGAGATAAATTGGATGAGTAGTTTTTTAATAATATTTTTTTTGACAAATCACTAGGCCGCCATTTTGTGTCGCCATATTGGATTTTTACTAAAATTTGAAGTCAATCGGATAAGTACTTTTTAGCTACGCCGTGAACAGACAGACAGACTGACCGACTGAATTGAGAAAACATGTTTTTCGTCATCAAGGAATCCTAAAACGTGAAGATCTGAAAAAATCTCGGAGAGTGATTTTTTTACGATTACAATATTTCCCTTTTACGAGAGAAGTAAAAAATGTCGTAACTTCTTTTTCATCTCTTGAGAACCAAAATTTTAAAACTCCATTTTTTAAAAACCATTCGTCCCTACGTACTTTTTGAAATAACTAAAAATCCTTGAAAAGAAATTTTTTTATTTGAACTTTTGAAATTTTAGAATAAAAAACGAAAAAACATAAAAAAAATAAATGGTTTTAATACATAAAATTACAGTACACGTTGAACTAAAACTTTTTATTCATCACAATCATATTAAAATATAATAAAAAACAATACAAATTTTGTAAGTTAAAATTACAGTACACGATAAACCAAAACGTTTTTATTTGAAACTTCTTGTATTTAAAAAAATACACAATACAAGTAAAAAATAGTTTATATCTACAGCTCACGGCAAATATATAAAATTATAAAAACTTCTATTTTTACTTTTTTTATAGGAAGCCATTATCCAATTTTTTTTAATTAATTTTTTTTGGCCCTGGTCGGAGTCGCTTTTGATCACCGAGATGACTCGGTTCATTTGGAATTTTTTTTTTTTCGAGAAAAGCACAAAAAATTAAAATGTTTAGAATCAAAGTATATTCGCTAGGTACGGAAAAAAAATTGGAAAAAATCGTTTGCGGACCTGATATCTCAAAATCTGCTGTTGCTATGCCTCTGGATCGATAAAAAACAGACTTCGAGACCCATTAAACATTTGGTCTGAAACCCCTGGAAAAGAGATCTGTCAGACAAAAAAAAATATTTTTTGTTGTTTTTCCCTATGCCTAATTTTTTTACAGACAGATTTCATAATACTTTTCAATAGATCTTGTATTAAGTTTTCTGAAACAGACATCCGATCTAAACCTTTTCGTTTCGGAGATTTAGGCCGAAAAGTAAAATTCTATATAACTGGAACTCATGTACCACTACGTACCATTCGATGGTCAATGTGTAAAAATGTATGCATTACGTTCCCCTCTACATTTTTTGTGATATGAGTTTTTCTTATAACTTGCATCGTTTCTCGTGTTATCGATGATTTTTTGATTTTTTTCTTAATTTCTTGGGTATACGGTCAGAAATCATCGTGGTCATTTAAGAAGTAGCTTGCGCAATATATGTTTGCCTTACCATATGTATCTGCTGTTGCTATGTTTCTGGACACGAAGTATGTCAAGTTGCAAAGTTGGTCTATATGTATGTCGTTCTTGTCCGCGAATGATTTTAGATGGAATTGATAAAATCTAAGATCAAAATGTGCAGTATGTTTTACTACAAGCAAAATATTCTAGATTTTACAGTCCTTTAAATTATCAAAATGGAAATTTTAGCGGCATGAATATCTCAAAAAACATTCTATTCATTTGTACAACTCGTGTACAAGTGAACAGAATCTGGAGTTAAGTTAACAAGTACGTTATGTACTTAACAAGTCCGTTTAAATATGTTAACAATTATTTTGAAAATATGATGTTGCTGTACGTAGAGCAATACGTATGGTTTTCAGTGTAGCATTGATTGGCAGTATTAAAACATATTATCGGTATAATAACTATTATATATATTGACACCCTATATAGTATATCTAAATCTTAAAATATTAACTATATATTGTAAAAATTCAGTTAAATATTTTTTGTTTTGATTTTATGGAAGGGCATTAGTATTATTTTTATAACTTTACCGTTACTTTTTATCCACTTTTTGGACGTTTGCAAGCGCCGATACCTAAAATGGAGCAGACAGTCATAGACTGTAAAATATTTAGGCCTTTTATTGTCATGTTTCTGCTCCAAATTTACATAAATGGTAATTCTATTTGTAAATATCATTAATACTCTCCATTGTATGTTCTTTATGGTATTGTGTAACTAGTGTTAAAATAACAGCCGACAAAGGGTCGTTTTTACCTACAAATACAGTCCTAACGCAATGGGGCCCCGAATTAGTTCAAAACATTTAAATAAAAACTGTTTATTAGATCTGTTAATATTTGGTGATTTTTAGATAACTGTGGTGTCATTTGCTATTTACCCAAAATTTTTTTGTCAGCCAGTTACAAAACATTCGTACATAACTGAACAATGTAAAACAGTTAAAACGTGTAAAGATTACCGAAGAGTGAGTTCTTAAAATATGAGTTTAAACTTTTATGTGCTGCCTTCCCCAATATGTACTACATTTGTATATTCTCTGCCAGTATATTATTCAGAAGTTTTTACGCCTTACTGTCACTCCAATGTCGGACCATGTTATGAAAAAACAAATATTCAGTTATTTCATTTTCCGCCTAACTTCAACCCTGGCTCATCAGTATCACACGATTCCAAAAAGGCAAATATTAAGAAAAAAGAAGAAATAACTGAAAGTACAAAAGGCAAAAAATACCATTTAAAGCACTTCCGCGTAATTCCTTAGACTTAGGCAATAAACAGAGCAACGGCAGAAATTGTATTGACCGGCGACAATGAGAACAGTTTTAATTCAACAAAGTCGACAAAAAAAGCAATTCAATAAAAATATGAGAAGAATTTTAACTTCACGAAAAGACGATCCAGAATATTTAAGGCGAAGAACGAAAAATAATGAAACCGCCCGGAGGTCTAGAGAAACAAGAAAGGCAAAAGAAGATGAACTTGCCATTAGAGTGACTTTTTTAGAACAAGAAGCTCTAGAACTAAAATTAAACTAATAGACAATATTCGAGGAAGGGACATGTTAAGAGATGTGATTCAATATAATGATTATTATTATAGGCAAATGTTGTAAAGTTATAGTGTATTTATAATGATATTTAGTCAGAATAACGCCTTGATATATTTTGGAAATATATCCTTTTTACTCGCTTAATTTAATTAAGTAATTTCAGTTTTAGTGGTTAATACAAACTTACTTATATTTAGGTCATTTATTCTGTTCTAAAACTGTCCTTATTTATTTATTTTGTATAGCAAACTTATATTTTTTTGTAAATAAAGGATATGTAAGATAAAAACACAATTCTTTTGTTCGGGCTGTATACTTTTTTCTACTATATGTTTTTTTTTTGTATTACATACCTGGAAACATTTGCAGAAATGCAATTTAATGGCTTTATTTTCATTTTTTTTATTTGTTCATAAATTTTTTCGAATTTAACTGATATTATTTGTTAATTTTTACTAAGCTTAGATTATGTCTTATGTTAAAATGCAATAATCTGGGAAAAACTGTAATTGTGATGTGATCTACCAAACCTGCTGAATGTTTTCAAGAACAGGCCACACATAATAACAAACATTTTATACATTGAAAAGCTGGAAAATCACGGGCAATCGTGAGATTTGCTTGCCGAGTCGAAACCTGAGCCGTGTTAACATAGTAGGCAAGTCATTTTATATATCATATAAACTATTAAAAAACTCTCTGGCTTTTTTGCTTACGATATCTACTTGTTTCGGTATTTAGTATGCCAACCAGTCAGGAGAGCTTACGTAGTTACGTATTAATTACTACTATTAATACTGTCAGATTGATACCTAATAAAATATCTTTTACCCGAACATTCTTGTCGTATATTACTAATTTTATTTTATATTTACTTTGTCATACATTGCGTTTACTTAAGGTTATAAAGTTAAATTTAGATGAATGGTAAGGTACCAAACTTGATGAAGATGAAGGACCACCCTGTGTCTAACTTACTTGGCACCCCATGATTTTTTCGTGTAATTAATTTATATACCTGTAGCCCAAATTGTAAAATCATAAAGGACCACGCACAAATTTTATAGAAAAACGACTTTAGTAAAATTCGCTTTTATATGTTAGAGCTTTTCGCCTTTGAACAAAAGATGTTGAAAAGAGGTAAAATTTCAATATCGAGAGGACCAAATTTGTTTTGTGTACCATCCTGTTTTAATTTTATTTCCTATGTGATGTAAAGTTAGGTCAAAAATTTAATTGATTGTTGTCTTCGGTTTCGATTGTAAATTGTAGTCTTTTGTAGTATTGATTGAAGTGTTCTAATATATTGTCTGCTTGATCAGATGGAACTGCAGTGATACAATCGTCGACATAAAAGGTATATTAAATTCCATGTGTGTTTTTTATTTTCATTTAATTTCATCTTTTTCTCCACCTCTTAAATGATTTATACCGTTTTACATATTACTTGATATGTCAGTAGTCGCCACAAGTTTATCATGATTTATTTCCGTTGCAAAATTAGATCTTAAGCTTAAAATTTCAATTGCGTAATTTGGAATGTTTTGTTCGGTTAAGTTTTCTACCCACATTGACGTTGTTTTTTGTTTAAAAAAAGATTTTTGCTTAAGGATTACATGGTTTAATTTATTTGAGCATCTAATCCTTATCTAAGGACCTTATTTTGTAACGAAAATAAATCATGATAAACTTTTAAAAGAAATCCTGAGAAATATTATACATAAAAATAATTACTATATCAAGGATTTCTATCATTTTAAAGAAAAAAAATTTAAAAATGTAGAAGTTGCAGAACATTACCAACCAATATCTCTTGACGTTGTATCTCTGTATACCAACGTTTCGGTCTCATTGGCTTCCAAAATAATTAAAAAGAAATGATCTGAAATAAAAAAATACACAGATATACCCCAAATTAAATTCCTAAAGGCGTTATAATTAACATTAAATTCTACGTATTTTGTATACAAGGATCAGCCTATATAAACAAATGAGGAGATTTCAAGCGTGGTTGCCCAAATAGTAATGGATGATCTAGAAGAAAGTGTCCTGAGAAAAATTTGGAATTTATTATACCTTTTTTCTTATCGTTATGTCTACGATTGTATCACTGCAATTCCAACTGATCAAGCAGAAAATATATTAAAACACTTCAATCAATACTACAAAAGTCTATAATTTACAATCAACGGAAACCAGGAAAAGAACAATCGAATCAATTTTTTGGACCTAACTTTACATCACATAGGAATGAAAATTAAACAGAATGGCACACAAAACCAATTTGATCCTCTCGATATTTAAATTTTACCACGCATCATCAATATCTCAAAAAAATTTTAGCAATTATTGGTCTA
>JAUTXW010004837.1:640000-667500 GCA_030620095.1 Kuschelorhynchus macadamiae
AAAAAAAAAAAAACAAGAAACATTAGGTACTTTTTAAAATTACTTACAAGAAAGTAGAGTCAAACTCTGTAAAATTTGAACATTGTCACGTTCGCAACAGCACAAACAATGTAGCGTTATCAACAAATAACCATAGCTCGATCAATCGGAATGCAAGAAAAAATGCACAATAAATCCTTATCAGTGTAAACTATCTTAGGTGCTAATAATTATTTCTACGAGGAGTATGTACAGTATGGAATTAAAAAGGATCACATTAAATTTAACAGATTACAATAAATATTACTTAACTGATTTGTGTCTGATTTATAATTTATACATCTATTATTCCTATTAATATGAAACATTTCCAGAAACAATCTTTTTTTATAGTTGGATGCAATTTCCAAAATTTTTACATTTGCAAAATCAAAATTATGGCCAGTTTTTTTATTATGTTCAGCTAACGCACAGGAGTTTTTTCCTAAACGGCAATCACTCTTGTGGCCAGTGATTCTTTGTCGAAGCCATTGTGAAGTTTGGCCAATATACTGTCCATCACATTCCAAACACGATAACTCGTACACTACATTACTATTAAACAACAAAGGTGTTTTATCTTTGACTCTAGAAAACAGATTAAAATTTTTTATTGTGTTGTATTTCACTACCTTAATCTCTGGAAAGGATTTAAATAATTTTGAAATGTTGTTAGTAAGGCCAGTAATAAAGGGCAGTTTTCTATATTTAAGGGTAATGGGTTGATTTTCTTCCGTGGGACCATCGAATGAATTTGAGTTGTAAATTAATTTTCTTAAAATGTGTGCAGGATAACCGTTATTTAAGAACATCTGTAACAATTTCTTTAAGTTTTTTTGTAAAAATGAATCATCGGAAATATGCGTTACCCTATTTTTCATCGCTATTACTGTATTGTATTTTTGATTTTTTGGATGGTTAGAAAAATAATTTAGAAACCTACCTGATGCCGTAGGTTTCTGATACCAATCCAAAATAATTACGTTATTGGGGTTTCTAATTACTTTAGTGTCCAAGAAGGGCACACTACGTTGGGATTCTTTTTCTATGGTAAACTGAATATTATCGTGAAAATCATTAAAATATTGTAGGGTTAGATCTGCACTATCATAGGGAACTGCACAAATTACATCGTCTACGTATTTATATATAAAAGGCATACGAAAAGGTAATTTAGGGATAACACTGCCAAACAAGTTATCTAGAACAATTGTTGCAAGAATCGGGCTAATCGGTGAGCCCATAGGAGTACCAAAAATTTGTTTATAAAACGAATTGTTAAAACTAAAGTACGTATTGTTAAAAATAAATTTAATTAATGTTATGAAATTATTTTTCGAGAGGGTGGTGAATTGCTTAATTGTGTTCCATTTTGTGTTTAATATATCAATTACTAGGTTAACAGGAATATTCGTAAACAGAGACACAACATCTAAAGAGATTAATACATAATTATTTGGCAATTGAAGGTTTCCTACGGAATTAACAAACGTAAAGGTATCTTTAATGTTATAGTCGGTTTCATCTGCCAAAGCATTCGTTAAAATGTCTGCTAAAAATTTGGATATACAATAGGTAGTGGAATTAATGGAGCTAATTATTGGACGAAAAGGAACATTTGCCTTGTGTATTTTAGGTAAACAATATAGTTTAGGGGAAGATGAATTATATATTATAAGTTGTTTATATTCTTGATCAGTAATCTCTTTTTTAGTTTTTATGTTTTTTATTAATTCATTATATGTATTTTGTACAGATGTTATTGGGTCTTTATTTAATTTTGTATAGGTGGAAACGTCTTGTAACATTGTTTCAGTTTTATTGATGTATTCAAGTTTGTCAATCGCGACGGTGCATCCACCCTTATCAGACTGCAATATGTAAAGGTCAGGATGAGATTTTAAAAATATTTTAGATTTATTATACAATACATTTAATTGATTTGGTTTTTCTTTGTGTGAGTTTTGCAAAAAATTGGTAACTATGTTGGTAGCCCGTGCCCTTAGCAAATCCTTAGATTCCTTGGGAACATCATCTATGATGCTCTCAAGGTCGGCCATAAAAACGTTTGACTTAAAGTCTTTATCTGAGCACGGAACTCCAAATTTTGGTCCCAAAGAAAGAAAGTCTGATATATCGCGTGGGATATCTACAGATGATATGTTATCAAACCACTTGTTGTTGTCAATAAACAAACGATTATGTGAAAAGCTTCTTTCTTTTAACTTATTAAATTTTTCTATGTTATTATGTTTTACTTTTTTAAATTTGTTATTAAAAGTTCGTTTCAATCTGTTTTCAAATTCATATACGATATGATGCGGTAAGATATCCAATAAATTGGATTTTATTTGTGTTGTTTTTTTAATATTTCCAGAAATGTTATCACATGTTATTCTGATCTCTAACGACAACGTCTTTTTACAATTTCTAGAGATAAAATTATCTACTCTACTATTATTTACAAAATTATTACCTATAACCAACAAATTATGAACATTCCTTATACCATCATGAATGTGCCTTGGCTCAATGTTGGAACTCCTACATCGTAACAAAAAAATTCGTCTGTTGATATTATTTGCAAGTTTGGTGTTTAAACCTGCCCATTGCTTCATCAGTTTTGTAGCAATTATTTTTAACAATACGTACTTTAGTTTTAACAATTCGTTTTATAAACAAATTTTTGGTACTCCTATGGGCTCACCGATTAGCCCGATTCTTGCAACAATTGTTCTAGATAACTTGTTTGGCAGTGTTATCCCTAAATTACCTTTTCGTATGCCTTTTATATATAAATACGTAGACGATGTAATTTGTGCAGTTCCCTATGATAGTGCAGATCTAACCCTACAATATTTTAATGATTTTCACGATAATATTCAGTTTACCATAGAAAAAGAATCCCAATGTAGTGTGCCCTTCTTGGACACTAAAGTAATTAGAAACCCCAATAACGTAATTATTTTGGATTGGTATCAGAAACCTACGGCATCAGGTAGGTTTCTAAATTATTTTTCTAACCATCCAAAAAATCAAAAATACAATACAGTAATAGCGATGAAAAATAGGGTAACGCATATTTCCGATGATTCATTTTTACAAAAAAACTTAAAGAAATTGTTACAGATGTTCTTAAATAACGGTTATCCTGCACACATTTTAAGAAAATTAATTTACAACTCAAATTCATTCGATGGTCCCACGGAAGAAAATCAACCCATTACCCTTAAATATAGAAAACTGCCCTTTATTACTGGCCTTACTAACAACATTTCAAAATTATTTAAATCCTTTCCAGAGATTAAGGTAGTGAAATACAACACAATAAAAAATTTTAATCTGTTTTCTAGAGTCAAAGATAAAACACCTTTGTTGTTTAATAGTAATGTAGTGTACGAGTTATCGTGTTTGGAATGTGATGGACAGTATATTGGCCAAACTTCACAATGGCTTCGACAAAGAATCACTGGCCACAAGAGTGATTGCCGTTTAGGAAAAAACTCCTGTGCGTTAGCTGAACATAATAAAAAAACTGGCCATAATTTTGATTTTGCAAATGTAAAAATTTTGGAAATTGCATCCAACTATAAAAAAAGATTGTTTCTGGAAATGTTTCATATTAATAGGAATAATAGATGTATAAATTATAAATCAGACACAAATCAGTTAAGTAATATTTATTGTAATCTGTTAAATTTAATGTGATCCTTTTTAATTCCATACTGTACATACTCCTCGTAGAAATAATTATTAGCACCTAAGATAGTTTACACTGATAAGGATTTATTGTGCATTTTTTCTTGCATTCCGATTGATCGAGCTATGGTTATTTGTTGATAACGCTACATTGTTTGTGCTGTTGCGAACGTGACAATGTTCAAATTTTACAGAGTTTGACTCTACTTTCTTGTAAGTAATTTTAAAAAGTACCTAATGTTTCTTGTTTTTTTTTTTTTTGTTTTATATAAATTTTAACGCTAGCGTAATATTTTAATTTTGTTTTCTGTTTATCTTGTAGCTGCTCCTGATGAAGCTAATAAACATTGGCGAAATATTGAGCACTTAAGGAAAAAAGAGTTTTTTTTTCTTATCCACTGACCGCTAGACCCGAAACCAAAACCTTTTTATAATTTATATACGGTCGATAATACCTACTTTATATACATATATATATATATATATATATATATATATATATATATATATATATATATATATATATATATATATATATATATATATATATATATATATATATATATATATATATATATATATATATATATATATATATATATATATATATATATATATATATATATATATATATATATATATATATATATATATATATATATATATATATATATATATATATATATATATATATATATATATATATATATATATATATATATATATATATATATATATATATATATATATATATATATATATATATATATATATATATATATATATATATATATATATATATATATATATATATATATATATATATATATATATATATATATATATATATATATATATATATATATATATATATATATATATATATATATATATATATATATATATATATATATATATATATATATATATATATATATATATATATATATATATATATATATATATATATATATATATATATATATATATATATATATATATATATATATATATATATATATATATATATATATATATATATATATATATATATATATATATATATATATATATATATATATATATATATATATATATATATATATATATATATATATATATATATATATATATATATATATATATATATATATATATATATATATATATATATATATATATATATATATATATATATATATATATATATATATATATATATATATATATATATATATATATATATATATATATATATATATATATATATATATATATATATATATATATATATATATATATATATATATATATATATATATATATATATATATATATATATATATATATATATATATATATATATATATATATATATATATATATATATATATATATATATATATATATATATATATATATGTATATATATATATATATATATATATATATATATATATATATATATATATATATATATATATATGTATATATATATATATATATATATATATATATATATATATATATATATATATATATATATATATATATATATATATATATATATATATATATATATATATATATATATATATATATATATATATATATGTATATATATATGTATATATATATATATATATATATATATATATATATATATATATATATATATATATATATATATATATATATACATATATACATATATATATATATATATATATATATATATATATATATATATATATATATATATATATATATATATATATATATATATATATATATATATATATACATATATATATATATATATATATATATATATATATATATATATATATATATATATATATATATATATATATTTTTTTTTTTTTTGATTTTGATAATTTTGTTGGGTGAGTTGTTGATAAATGTATAAGGTCTTGGAGCAACGTATATTTTTATTGTAGCATTACATTTTGGGGTTTTAGATTTTTGAAGTTTTGCTTATTATGGTTTAATATTGGAATCTATGTTATATCGCTGACTGTGGTGTTAGTGTTGGAAATATGATAGTTGACAATGATCGATCTAGGTCATATGTATTCAGTGTTGTGTCACAATTATTCAGTGTTGATTATTATTGTTTCTGTATCATAGGATTGATTTAATGGAGCGGTTCAAAATTACATTGTGATTGGAAAACAAGTTTATATTGTTCTTTAGATAGAGCATTCAATTGTGTTTGAAATATTTTGCAGGATATGTGAAAACGAATTGATGTTTTTTACAGCAATTGAATAGTTCGGATAAGAAGAAAAAGGGCAACTTTATTTTTTTTTTGGTACTATACTTTCATTTATTTATTTTGTTGGATAAGTTATTTCTGGAGATATGTGGTCTTGAAGCAAAGCATATTTGTATTGGAGTATTACATCATGTAATAGGGTCGGAGGATTTTGATGTGTTTATTATAGCTTAATATTGGAATTTATGTTGTATTCTAGGCTGTATTGTTTGCGTGGAGTAATGGTATCGAGTTTGTTAATATAGGATAATTGTATATTGGTAATTGTAGTGGTGCGGGAAGTATGTTACATGTTTGACAATGGCCGGTCTAGGACATACATATGTGTATTTTATATTTATAATTTTTGAATGTTGGTTACTATTCTTTTTGTATCGTAGTAGTCTTTAAGTTTTTCATTTACACGACATGATGGTTGCATGTCGAGTAATTGTAATAATTAAAAATAATTGACTTGAGAGTATTTTTGAAATTCAATTAAAATAAATGATTTAGACTCGATGGAATTTTATGCACATAATTAAATAACTATATACCACAAAAGTAAATGTATTTAAAAAAAATATACAAATATGTTAAAAATCAATTTTAGCAAAACAGAATGTTTTCCTTTAATATAAAATGTTTTTTTACAAGCATATTAAAAAAAAAAATTCCAATTACATCTTAACCACAGAGGAATTATATGGAATTTGCATTTGGGAATTTGATTTATTGTTTTTCTCCAATTACTCAGAATAACTTTTAAAATGTATAGTAACTTCCAAAAACTAATATATATATATATATATATATATATATATATATATATATATATATATATATATATATATATATATATATATATATATATATATATATATATATATATATATATATATATATATATATATATATATATATATATATATATATATATATATATATATATATATATATATATGTATATATATATATATATATATATATATATATATATATATATATATATATATATATATATATATATATATATATATATATATATATATATATATATATATATATATATATATATATATATATACATACATATATATATATATATATATATATATATATATATATATATATATATATATATATATATATATATATATATATATATATATATATATATATATATATATATATATATATATATATATGTACGGGGTGGCCAACTAAGAATGGACGCCGGCCAAAACTCGCTAACCGTTAATCATATAACTTGGGGGAAAAAAAATTATTAGCTAAATCGACTAAGAGAAATCGCTGGAAAATATTTTGAAGTTCCGCATATGGCCGCTAGGGGGCGCAACTGTTATGGTCAATCAGAAAAAGGGCTGTTTCTTAAAAAATATTCATGTAAAGGTATATTATAAATACTGCCATCGTAAAGAGTAGAAAAATTGTGATTTTTTTGTTAAGGATATTTTGCTCTATCTCGTAAAGTGTAGTGGTGGGGGAAGGTCAAACATGTTTTTATTTAAATGTCAATAACTCCGTTATAAGTCAACGGAATTGAACAAACTAGGTCTCGTTTAAAAGAGCCCATCTTAACTAATAATCTGATGTAAAAAAAAAATCCGATTTGATTTCGCCGTGGTAACTAGAGGGCGCTGATTGACATCACAACAATTATTACGCATTATTTTGAAAATTTTAAATAGCACACTATATCTCTTAACACAATTTAATAGAGGAGGAAATTCTCAATAAGTCAGTGCAAATTTCAGCTTCCTAACTTTTTTCAAACCGGAAATATAAATAAAACAAATATTAGGGCGCTGGGTACGCAACATCTCCCTAATCTGTATGAACATAGCCTACATCACAATAATTCAGTAATAATACCACAGATAATATTCAACGCAAATCGTTAAAAATTATACTAATGTTCTGAAATAACCACCAGGTGGCGCAGTAGGAGTCAATAAGTGCAATATTAAATTTTCATTATAATGGGAAATGAAAGCCATTTAAATGAAACGTGTGAAAGAAACGATAATAAAAATATAATTCAATTAATTATACAGAAGTCCGCCTCTTGCTAGAATGTAAGAATCAAGTCTTCGCCTCATGGACTGACGGACTCTGTCAAATATTCCAGGAGTATTGCGAATGATGTCTCATGATGCTATTATTCTGTTTCTTAAATCTTCTTCTGTCTGGATTGTGGTCTGATATGTTTATTTATATATATATATATATATATATATATATATATATATATATATATATATATATAACCTAACCTAACCTAGTTAGCGAGAGATGACATAAAAAGTCATTTACATTTTTTTGTACTACGTGTAGTTTTTAGATAATTTAATGGCCAATAAATAAGAGAATTTCAGATTGAGACATTTTTTACATATTCGCCACTAATTTTCTCGAAAACTATGTCTTCCACTACTACGGTAAAAAGAATAAATTGCTTTTTCTACAAAAAAATGCACACTTATGCGAGTGTTATTGCACTTCGAAATAAGAATTATAACTGAATATTGTATTGTGTAAATGAAGGCCTAGGAACTTCTGGTACGTATATAATCTGCATCTTACAGACGGCACTATTTTACAAATTAGAATGTTTAAAGGTAGTACTTTTAAAACATTAGATACGAAATATTAATATTTTCTAAAGTATAATAAAGCATTTTTAATCAATAAAATTTATTGGTACCGTATAATAGCAATTCTATTTTAATTATTTTATTCACATTTCCAGAATTATTTTTATATTTCTAGGATATCTTTTGTTTTTATTTGCATAGTAAGTATTAATTTTACTGAATTTTCTTCTAACCTAGAATGTCTTAGATGTATATATTCCGTATTTATCTAATGTTTTGTTGTGTATTAAATTAGAGTAAATTTAAATGAAATAATAATACCTGTGCTTGTTTTTATTTAAAACGTAATTTAGACTGTATTAATAAAATTATTTAGATTTAATTATATATTTGCAGCCTCTCTTGCCTTAAATGCGTTGATATTTTGTATCTACTTAATTTTTCTTAAAAATTTTAGTAACTTACAGAAAAATGTAATTTTCTAGTTCAACTAAAAAAAACCATTCCGCTTATTTAAAAAAAAATCATTAAATTTTATTTATTTTATTCAAGTAAAGTAATAAAAAGAAAGCGGAAATACAAAGGGACAGTCTAAAGGAAACAAACAAAAAAATTCCACGCATTGTACAGCTTATGAAAGCATAATATAACTTTCAAATGATTTGTACGTTTTTCCAAATAGACTCTCCTTTGGTTGCGCCCTTAAATTCTTAGTTGTAGGTATTTCATAGTAGCAAGCTTTAGATCAAATTAATGTAATTACTGGACACGTGTCGCGACAGTTCATCATCCAGAATGCGTTCTCGCTATGTTAATTGCAAAATAAATTAACAGGCGGCAAAATTGCCACATTTCTTTATAACTTTGATAAGTGGATCTTTCAAACCCAGTGTTAATTTTAAAGCATCAATAACAACAAACATTGAACTTAAACCCCCAAATAAATATAAGGGTATTTGTACGAAAGGTTTATTTTGTAAAAAGTAAAATTTAATATCTATAGTGAACTATTAAAGACATGAATTTTAATGTTTCACCAATCTTTTGTTGAATTGGCACTTGAAATAATGTATCACACTAATTGGCTTGTTTAATTTAGTCTATACTTTAATCATAATTCTCTTTCAAAAGTACAAGTTTTCAAATTACTTTCTACGCCACTGAAAACCGGAAACAAGGTATTGTCATTTTGACGGGCCATCGTTCTGATTTTTGGGG
This sequence comes from Kuschelorhynchus macadamiae, assembly GCA_030620095.1. Classification (NCBI taxonomy): domain Eukaryota; kingdom Metazoa; phylum Arthropoda; class Insecta; order Coleoptera; family Curculionidae; genus Kuschelorhynchus; species Kuschelorhynchus macadamiae. The sequence goes on from JAUTXW010004837.1 coordinate 649,832, forward strand.
CCACCCCGGTCTGGTCAAGGTCACGGCTAGGCTCTTTCCTGTACATTTATTTTTTCAGAGGCTATTAAAAATAGAAAAAACATAATACACAAAAGAAACATAACTCTCCTGAAAATTCAAGAAACCCAAAAAGTAGTTTTAAAAAACTGAGAATGTGAATCTGAAATCATTTTAAGACGGAATCAAAATTTTATAAAATAAGAATTTATTGGTTTTGGTGTGCTAAGAATTTATTGGTTTTGGTAGAGACTGTTCTATTATTAAGTCATGAGTTGCACAAAAATTTAGACTTAAGGTGCATGAACTTGAAAATCCGGTTACATTATTGGGTTTTTATGAACAGCCTTTACAGTGACAAGATATTTTTGAATAAACTTCGGTTGATGAGGTCAATTTGCATACTAAATTAGTAACCCGGAATTTAAGTTTGATATTTTAATTGGAACTAACTTTACTGAAAACTCGAATAAAACGCCCTCTGTAACTTGTTAATCTTTTATAAGACTTGCTTGTTTGAGACGACAAACACAATAGGTAAATCTAAGTAACCACGAATAACCGAGTGACTTATTAAAACCATCGTACCACGGAAAAAGATAAAAAATATTTTCAGAACAATTCTAAAATGTTGATGTTAACATTATTCGAGCTCAGCAATGCTGGTAATTATAAACGACGAAAAAAGGTTGGTAGTGCATTATAGGGCCCTTAATAAAATAACAGGAAAAAATAAATTTCCAATGCCAGTGATTTAGGAAATTGAACGATTTTAGGTATTTTACGAGTATTGATTTAGCTTCGGGATAACACCAAATTCCGATGAAACAGAACTGAATCCCTTACATTGCATTTGTAACACCGGAGGGACATTATGAATATGACAGATTCCCCGTTTGGATTGTTTAATGCCCCTTCTATATAACAACAATTTATGAATGTAATATTCTTACCTTTACGGCAATTTAATGTGACACTTTTCCTCATCGATAGTATCAGCTCCACTTACGAAATAAAAAAAAAAAGATTTCAAATGGGAATGGTCTGTAGCTCATTCAACAATAATAGATTGTTTCAAAAATAAAATATTTTATAAATCTATTTTAGGAATCACAATATTTAACCCAAAATTACCAATCATTGTTTATAATGACGCTAATCGTAATGAATATACTGGAATTTTATAAAAAAAACAATAATTTGGGAAACCCAATCGCGTTTTTCAGTAAGCACACTACAGAACTTGAAAAAAATATTATTTCTTTAAATTAGGGCTACTTGCTATAGCTAAAATACTAAAAGATTTCGTTCTTATTATCGGTTTTCTAAGATGAATCGTTACATGGAAAAGTATATCAAACCGTGTTTTTATTGCTTACATCACAAAAAACATTCTGGTAAAAAGCCCTGATTTTTACATTTTATTCCCAAGTATGCTATGCCATGTGGATGGATTTTGAAAATATACGTATATCAAACCCGTTCCAAATACATCCTCCAAATGTACGATTGATAATCTGCGAGAGATATTCTCACTTCTGGAATGTCCAAGGCGTATAATAACAGATCCAGGCACCGGCTTTACATCCATTGAATTCAAACGATTGATCAGTAGTGGTATCAGACTATTTACAACAGCAGTGGGAATACTGGAGCAAATGGACAAGCGGAAAGCATGAATAAAACCATTTTGGATAATCATACAATATCCCGGGCATAGACCGATGACTTCCAGTTGAGGAGCTATACTGATTTTCATAACATGTCGGTTCAAGAATTTTTAGACCCAACAAAATTCAGAAGAGGCTGCAAAACGCCTTGAAGACAATCAAATCAAACAAAATCTAAGCTGTTAATAAAAAACGCTAACCTCCTAAGCCCTTCACAGTTGGTGAGGTGGTACTAACAAAGGTAACCAGTTTTCCTGCCAGACCTTTTCGGATAGTAGAAGTACTACCCAATGATGGATATCGAGTGAAAGAAGAGACGTCCATACTGAACGCTCCAGTAAACCATATTAAGAAATTGTCTGTTTAGAGGATATGAAGTTCTTCAAAATTCAAATTTGCTAAGATAATTATCGCCATCTTAGGTATAATAATGATCGCCATCTTAGGTATAATGTCTACACCTTGATGATATAGATCATACGCTCATTTGTTAATCTCTCTTTTGTTTCCAGGATAACTTTCGAGGACGAAAGCCCGCAGGATGGCCGTGTGGCAAAAACACATCTCTACCACTTGTGTAGTAGTCGAGATACATGTCTGCCACTTGGATATATCATCGTGGCCCGATCATCGGTAGTTACGTAATCCGAGAGAGGGTGAGGAATCTGCAAAGGCACAAAGGATGTTGTAGTTTTTAAATTCGCTTTGTTATTAGTTCGACATAAATACATGTCACTTTTCTGATTTAAGTCTATTTTTTTATATTTTTAATTGGTATTTAATAAATGTTGTTTTGGAAAAGTGAATTACATTTTTGTATTTACAACACGATGAAGCATTGAACCAAACAACTGAACGGTAACATTGTCATTTTGTTTGATCTCCATTTCAAAGATCTGTGATCCGGTTCGCGATATTTTCAAGACCCGGCTCCAGTGGATGAGCACAAAGATCCGAATCTCTGATGCGGATCAGTCGTGAGCGACACATCTGTAATTTCAGTGGAGTACAAACAAGGTGTGTAAAATTTTCGTTGTGTAAGCTGGTAGCTCAGTGGTAGGTTGGCCGAATAGCTTTGCAAAGGTTGTGTATTCCAATCCAGACTCGAGCGATGACTTTTTTGTGTGTTAAACGTGTGTAAATTAAATTGGGAAAGACAAAAGAATACTAAGTCTAGTGGATGATAGACTACGTATAATTTTGGAATCAACGGACACGACCAAAAATGTTTACAAAACAGAAAACATTTAAGAGTGAGTGGTTTGTTCTACGTATTAGTGCCGACATGACAATCTCTCGACTTAACCACATTAAACAAACAAACAAAAGTATGCTTTATTGCCGCAGAAAAATTTTACAATTTTATGGACAAAGCAAAATATACCTAAAATAAGACATATCAAAACATTAATGGAAAAGAATTTCGATAGGTCAATGCTTTTAAAAAATGTAAATTATCAATTTACCAAATCGTAAAACACACGTTAGAATATAACATAACATTGCCGCAAAACAGTTAATGAATCCTAATAACCTTATAAAAGTAAACAAACACACATGTACGAGGTGAATAATTTCGATGACATTGAAATCAAAATTGCAACTATGCGACCTTAAACTGTATGTTATTATAGTTATACAAATAATTTTGATGTTAAACAGAAGGTATAATGAACTAGTGTAGAATGTAGTATACAAAAAAGAATTAAATTTTGTTTTTAATCCAATACCTAACAAAAATAATTAAGTTTTAAGTGAATGTTCGACAGTTCTTTTCTCTATATGAGTTATCATTAATGTATAACAAAAAAAGAATAGGTCCCAAGACTGAACCTTGTGGGACTCCACTTGTAATCAACTTACAATCAGAATCGGAACCATTAGCCCTTACAAGTTGTTGCCTTTTCCCAAGATAAGATTTGAACCAATTTAAAGAAGTACCGCGAATTCCATAAAAATTTAGTTTGTTTATCAGAATTTCATGACTAACACAATCAAAGGCTTTCGCATAGTCACAAAAAACTGAGGCAGTTGGGTAGTTGTTATTGAGAGATAAGTAGACGCCTCTAAGCACCGTGAACATGGCGTCGCTGGTGCACTTGTTGGGTAGAAATCCGAACTGCTCCGGGGATATTATCTGATGTTTCAGGAGAAATGGCATAAGACGATTCTTCAGTAGCCTTTCGATGATTTTTGAAAGCACTGGTAGTAGTGCAATTGGGCGATAATTGCAAGAGTTAGTTTTTTCGCCGCCTTTATGAAGTGGAATAATTATAGCTGTTTTAAGGCAATCAGGGAATACACCTTTTATAAAGGAGTCATTTATTAATGTTGTAAGGGCCTCTATGACTGGGAGTGGCAAGTTCAGGAATATTCTAATTGATAGGCCATCAGTGCTACACGAAGATTTACTTTTGATATTATTTATTTCCTTCAATAGTTCAGTGTTGCTAACGGGACTTAAGAAAAAGCTATCAGCTAAATTTTTTGAAGGAGGGAGAAACCAAAGAGGGTCCTAACTTGGCGAGATACTAGAGGTAACATTTTTGCTTACATTAATAAAATAATCATTTAGATCATTAGCCCCTGGCAAGATCTGAGTCACAGGGTTTGATTTGTTTCTGAGGTTATTGATGATGGACCAGGTTTCTTTTGAAACGTTATTTGAGTTTGTTAGACGTTTTCGGTAGTGTAATTTTTTTGCTGACTTAATAAGAGTAGTGTAGATCCTCCTATAGTTACAGATATAGTCGAGAATAAGAAAGGAGTCGGTGAATTTTTTTATATATGAGAGCGAGCGCATATTTTTAGCAGAAATTCTTATTCCATTCGTGGTCCACGGTTTATGCCGGTTAGGTTTGATATTCTTAAGCGGGAAGGCCTTGTTAAAAGCACTTAAAGTTTTATTTAAAAAAGTTCTGAAGTTTGTGTTGACATTATCAGATTCAAAATTCCAATCGGTGTTAAAGCAAATATTATGAAATACTGAGAAATTTGCGGCCGAGAAAACTCTGCCCCGATGGCGAGATCTTGGTAAGGGCCTAATAGGTAAACTAAACCTGGAAATTACCACCTGATGATCGGAAAAGACCTGAGTTATAGACCTGTGAATGCACCTCTGATGGAGAAAAATCAGACGCCATGTAATCGATGATAGAAGAAGAGTTTTTTGAAATTCTAGTTGGCGAGGATACATGCATTGAAAGACCGAAAGAGTCGAATATAGAAATTAGATATTTTTGGATGGCACAAATAGTAGCATAGTCAATATTAAAGTCCCCGCATAGAATTTTTTTACCTTTAATCGGTAGACTGTCTAGCAAACTTACCAGGCTATTTAAAAATGATTGTACATCAGAGTTTGGTGATCTATAAATACAAATTACATAAAGATCAAGGTTTTGATTATATACCATAGAGAATTCAAAAGAGCTATCCGCTAACAAATGATCATATTTAGATACCGACATGAAATCTCCATTTAGGGATAGAATCAGTGTTCCCCCATGAGCTGAGTTTTTTCTGTCATATCTAGCTATTGTGGTATACCTCTCAATACAAAAGGGTTCATTTAGATTCAGCCAGTGCTCAGTAATTGCAACAAGTTGGGGGAACTCCAATTCTTCCAGAAATAGGTACAACTCGTCAGTTTTATTTCTTAGAGAAGCAATATTAATTAGAACCATATTAAGACTAGTAACAACAGGAAGTTTTGAGGAATCTAGTTCCTCAGGACACGTCGTATTTTCTAAAAATTTTTTTTGGGAGAATTGCTGGTAAAATAGTTTTTATGGCATTCTCTGGTCCTCTGAAGATGGATCGTTCTCTCCGAAGATATATAGGATCCATAGGCTGCAAGATCCGCTTCCACTTCTGCTGCGTTAAATCCGTAAGCAGCATGAAAATCGAAATATATCTTATGTAGGGTTCTATAATCTATAGGAATGCCTTCAGAAGCCAAAAACAGCCTGGTGCTTGTATTTGTAAACCCTTCAAAGTGAATTGGCGCAGGTTGGTCGTGCAGGAAGGCGAGATATAACTTGAAGGCCTTTAAAATGGCTGGTTCTCTTAGTCTAGACATGAGGAAACGGTTATCAGAACTTTTTTCGGTTCGCGTAAGCTTCACTGTTGGGGGAGACATTGGATCAAAAATAGTTTCTTGGTCAATAGGAGCTTTCTTGGAAAGACTGTAGCAGTTGTCGCTCAACAAGACATTTGCTTTGCAGGCAGCAATGGCCTCTTTGTCAGAAGATATTATAGTGCCCTTTTGAGAAATTGGAGAGGAGACAACCAGTGAACTGACAGAGCTCGAGTTGGGCAGTTTTTTCGGTGTGGAGGGAGGTGGGAGGATCGGGGTAGATTTTTCTGAAAGTTCGGATAAAGCTGCCCGTTTTATTACTACGCCATGGGGCCATAGATTGCTGTGTAAAAGCTTTTCAGCTGACTTTATTCACTGAGTTCCAATTTTAAAATCAATATTTGAGATATGATTGATTAGGTGGTAGCAGCGAATAAACTCTGTAGTCCCAAGCTTCTCCTTAACGTAGTGAACTATGTTGTTAGGCGTAAACCCTACAGGAAGATTTCTTACGACTATATAGTGCCACCGTTGTGTATTATTACAAGCCAGCTTGCTGGAGCCTTCAGTAGTACTGGGAATATCCGTAGGTGTTACCTCAGTTTGTGTAGAGGCGGTGGAGCAGGTAGTTTCCATAGTTGGTGTAGGCAAGGATATGGTGGTAGGGTATGTATTTTTGATATGCTTACACTTATGTTGGTTTTCATATTTGGAGTATACCTCCTTTACCAAGTCAGTTACACAAGTTAGGTTGCTCTTAATGTTAGCAATACCTGCTTTTAATTCAATTGAAGAGGAGTCCTGTACTTGGATTTTTATCGCTTCTTCGGCATTGTTGAAGAGGATTTAGGAAATATTGAAAATATTCTGTTCCATATCCCTTAGAGACTTTAATAACATATCTGGCTTGTAAGCGGAAAACTCCCTCGAGAGATTGTGGATATCGTCAATCTTTTTCTCCATGAGATCCCACCTGGATTCACTCTTCACTAAAATGTCATACATTTCAGAAATTGTCGGTACACTACTTGACAATTGGGATACACGGTTTGCGACTGAATCAAAAAGTTCATGTGGAATCAAATTTTGAGATACCTTTGTGATTTTATCGTTGAGATATTTCAAACTAGGGGAGTCGCACAGGGCGCAGAAAAATCGGAGGTGGGTTGATTTTTGTAATATCAAGATTTTTGTGGTAGCCTTATCAAGGCCCGTGCAATTCATGCAAAAAGATCGTTTACACTCGCCACTACAACGAAGTTTATTGTATTTGTCTTTCTCTGAAAACTCTTTAAGGCAATTGTCACACTTGTATTCAGCCATATTTAGAAAATGAAAAATTCGAAACAAAAATACACAGCGAAAACAAAACAGAACAAACACGTACTGCGAAGCAGCTCGACCGCGAGGAACGCAAAACAAAGCACAACCGAACGGTACCGCAGTCGAACTGTAACTTGCAACTGCATGCAAAACACTACATTTAGAACTCTCTTAGAGAAGGGATAAAGGTGAAAACGAACTTGATAAGACACTTTCATGGAATTCTAAAAATAATAAAAGATTGACGTCCTCCAAAAAAATGACAACTAATAAGCTGTTACTTTCAAAATGCTGTGATTTCATCGAAATTAAAGGACCCGCGTAGAAGAGCTTGCCTTAGCGTTTACGATGTAATAATCTTAGTTGAATCTTGGCTTACTGATGGTCAGTCGACTGATGAGGTCAATATCAATGTGCTCAAAACCTAGAGGCGGTGGAGTACTTATTGCCATCAGAAACCAGCTTAAATCTAAATAAGTGTTAATTGAGTTGAGAGCAAATGTTCTGCTTGTTTTCTGTGGGAACCAAAACATTATTTTCGGTGCAGTTTACATTCATCCTAATTCGTTTCATGAGGTTTACAATGACCATTGCTGGCTGTGTTGTGTAATCGAGGCGGATACTAATCATTCTCTTCTGCTGTTTGGTGTCAACAACCTCCCTGGTGCCTTGTGGTCTAACGAAGTTCATAATGTTTGTCCTTCGTCGGCTGCAAATTTCAAATGATAAGTGTTCCTAATAATAATAAATTGTTTATTTTAGATGAGATTTTTGCTTCAGTCGAACGGAAAATGCTGCTCACTAAAAATAATATAGATGTGTCGATTAATCAGTTTTATATTGTAAAAATATATCACTATTTGTACCTATTAAAAATATAATTTTTCTGCCTGGTTACAATAAAAAAACTACAAACGATATAAACATGGAAATTTACCTGCAGAGTACGACCTGTTTTCGCGGCTGAGAGAGGAATGTAAGGTCGGGGAACACAAGAGTGTCTTACGTACACAGAATGAAATACAATTTAATTGCTAGTTCAAATGATTGGATATCCAAACTGGATGCACTTTGATGACACGGTTAGCAATAATGGCAAGGAAATGTCAAATATGACACATTTCTTTGCCGATTATTTTCTACTGTGTATACTGATGCCTCTTTCGAAATACCCCCCTATAAACCACTACACTTTCTTTTTAATATCTCACTAAATTCGAGCGTAAATCCGGACTTAATATCCTCAGCGTTAGGCTATGTAATTACAATGGAGTTATTTGAGGCAATTAACTTAGAATTACATATCGTTGATCACTTAGCTCACTCAATTATTGCTACCTTTCCTTCGATCACTCCTTCATTAAAGTAAACTAGAACATTTATTTATAAAAGATTTTTCAGCCAAGAGAACTTATTCATTCTTAAACTTTGACTTTTCACACATTATATGTCACCATTATATAATTTTATTCAGGTTGACGCTTGGATTTATTTTCATAATACTTTACAATATATTTTAGATCTTACTTTTTCAATTACAAAGGTGAATGTATTTCAACTTAATTCTGGAAAGTGGATTAATCCAGATGTAATAACGGACTTATTCTAGCTAAAAAACTTTACAGTCCTTCCAAACCAATATTGCAAACAGTAAACTTAAACTTAGGGAGAATTAAAACAAAACGGCTCATTATGATAGTCACGGATGATTCTGTTGCTACAGATCTATTAACTATTAGTACTGTTTGAGACTACTTTACTACAGATATCGAAACGAAGATCTCAAACTTACATAACGGACAATAATGAAAACTCGTCACATATAACCTCCCTCTTTATGTTGAGAATTTCTACTGAGGAATTGCTATAAGCTTAAAAGCTCTGAAAAATAAAAAGTCCGTAGTAACAACGAAGATATTCCAATTTTTGAAATAGAATGTATCTGGGAATATATGAAACGTTCTTTAAATTTTCTCTATAACTTAAGCATTAATACTGGCACTTTTCCTGTTTTTTTTTTTGTTGAAACACGGAGAAGTTATACCTTTAAATAAAAAAGTTGAGGACGTCCGAAATTATACATTGACAGGCTGCTTTTATTTTCCAAAATTCTTGAAAAGATAAGTTAGAGTTATTCTTCCTATCAAGTCCAGTAACAAGTTAATTTTTTTCGACATTTTTTTTGTAACATAATTGATATATACATTAAATTCCTTTTCAACAATCACTACTCCCAATATTTTATGTCCGACACTTTTTTCATAACAGTATGTTATGTTTGTTATGTCCAAGATTGCTTTATACACAGCAGAAAACATGGTACATACTGACCTCGAAGACATCAAGAAGGTCATTGGACCTGAAGTTCGCGCTTTTTGTAAAGATCAGATTAAGAGTAAGTTAATATCTGCAATATCCGAGATTATTGGGGAAAAGCTAAAATTAGTAGAAGTTAACACGGAGCTTACCAAAACAAAAGGTCAATAATGCACTCTTTAGAGGGAAAATTATGATCTTCGGAACGTGGTTGATGCAAATGTGCAATATTCCAGAAACATGCACATTTTCGGCTTCTGATAATGAAGACACGTTTGAAGTAGTGCTACATCCCTTTAATTCAAAAATGAACTTTTCCTCGATAGATAAATGTCATCAAAAAATGTTTCAGTGTGTCTAAATAAACGGAAGTGTTCCCGCATCGAAAAACCCTAAAAATCTATAAAATATTAAAAAGGATCTTACCAGGTTTCGTCTAAAATTATTTAGTGCTGCAGCAGCTAAATCCTCATCAAAAAATGCATGGTGTCTATACGGCAATGTATATATCAAAAATGCGGGGGTAGTTCATCGAATTGAGTGTGGGAGTGATGTGCACCGTTTCGACTCTTAAGCAGGTACCATAATATTAAATTCAGAATTCTGTTTTTTTATGCAAAATCCAAGATCCAAATAATGCAAGCCAAAACATCATATCATTTGTGTGTTCTTTTTAGTTGTTTCATGAAAATCAACTATAAAAATATATTGCTTTAGTGTTAAATTACACAGTATGATGATGATGACACTAAGAACTTATGTTTTGTTTATTGATTGTTGGTTTAAAGTTTTTTTAATAATTCCTAATTATACCTAATAATATCAGAAATTCTTAAGTTTCTTGTTTTTTTTTTGGAGTTTGATAACGCATAGTTTTTATGGTATTAAGATAATGCTGTCTTGTGATTTTGCCAAAGCAAATAGGAGTATTTTTTTTATTTTTATGGTGTGGGTATAAAAATTATTTGAGCTAATATTGATTCATTTTGGGAATTGTTTTTTAATTTTTTTTCTCTCAAAGTTTATGGAAATTATATAATTAATAAATTGGTATCTTTTGGAAAATGTTTTTATTCAAATTCAAATTCAAATTCAAAAAAAGTTTTATTAACAAAACAAACACAGCATAATTTTTATAAAACAAGTAACAAAAAATATCTTGTTTATTTCGCTAATAAGGACTACATCTCGATTATAGAAACCGTTACCAACTTGCACATGGATTAACCATGTGCAAGTGCGATGCAGCCCTTGAACTATAAACTATAAACTTATCTAGCCCAAAATCAACATAAAAGTTAAACAAAAAAATAATTTAAAGTAAGATCTAAGGAATGCGCATACTAGGGGACAGAAGCGGCGGTGACGGGGAGAGCGGCAACCGGAAAGCGGAGGTCGGGTGCCCAAGCCAAATCAACAACGGCACATAAGGCCCGGAACGGCAAACAACAAACTACATATTGAACAGAAAGAAAATCAACAGGTGTAGGTAAAAACAATGACTGAAAACGATATATGTAAAAGTATTAGATTGTAGCTTGTTGATTTCGTAATAACAGTGTTTTTGTAAATGTTTTAAGTGGATATGATTTAACTTCATTACTTAACGTATTCCACAGACTTACACCTACATAAGAGAATGACTTTTGGAAGTTAGTAGTTCTGTGAGGAGGTATTTTAAATAATTGGCTACGGGTGTCATGTTGGTGCACCAAAGGAACGAATAGTTTTTTCAAATAAGCCGGATGACCCGTTTTTATAATTCTGTAGATGAAGGAGTACATATGGTGTTTTCTTCGATTTGTCATGTTCAGTAAATTATGGTTGTTTAAGTGTGGGGTTATATGCTCTCTGTAATGAATATCATAAGCAAATCTCATACAAGAATTTTGAACTTTTTGAATTCTATGCTGAATGCTTACACTTAAAGAGTCCCCATAAACAGTATCGCAGTAATCAAAAAGTGATAATATTAAGCTATCGCAAAGAAAATATTTTGTTTTTTGGGGCATGGATCTCGCTATTTTGTATAACTGCTTTAAACGTATATAAGATGCCTTGATTTTATTTTGAATATGAGGTAGGAATGACAATGAGCAATCAAAAACAACACTTAAGTTTTTGGCTTCTTTCACGTTAGATATTAAATTGCCGTCTATCTCCGCTTGAATGGTATTAATTTCTCTACCCGAGTTAAGACTATAATTTGTGATTTAGATGTATTTAGTTTTAGGTTGTGTTCGTGTGCAAATTTGTGAATGTTCATTAGGTCATACTTTAAACGTTCTTCCGACAGAGATAGAGTATCTTTTGCAAAAGATAGGAACAGCTGAGAGTCATCTGCGTACTGACTTAGTGCAGAGTAACTCGTGCAGCTATTCATGTCCGCGACATATATTGAAAACAGAAGAGGAGAAAGTATTGAGCCTTGCGGTACACCCTGTCTGATGGGGATGAAGCGTGATTTTTCGGCTGAAGAATTATTATTGATTGAAACACAAGAATATCTGTCATTTAGGTAACTTTTAAAGAAACGCACTGCTGATTCTGAAAACCCGAAATACTTTAGCTTAGAAAGTAGCATGTCGTGATCTACCGTGTCGAATGCTTTGCTGAAATCCAGCAATGCCAGGCAGGTGGATTCTTTTTGGTCCTCATGTTCTCGAATACTATTAGTGATGTTTACTAAACAAGTAGTGGTACTAAAGTGTTTCCTAAAACCCGACTGACAATCCGGAATAACATTGAACTTATTTACGAAGTTGGTAACTTGATTGAAAATATGTTTTTCTAATATTTTTGACACAGTGGGTATTATGCTTATAGGCCTAAGATCTTTTAATTCTTTCGGATTACATATTTTTGCTAAAGGCTTCACGATTGCCTGTTTCCAAATCGTAGGATACACGTTGTTTAGGATACAAGTATTTATAATATGAATTAAAGGTTCCATGCAAAAAGGTAAGCAAACCTGCAAGTCTCTTAATGAAATTCCGTCTTCTCCCACAGCATTAGATTTAATTTTAGCAATAATTTTATGTATTTGGTTAATATCGATAAGATTAAAATATAATTCAGTTTGATAGTTAAAATCTAAAAATTTATGAGAGTTATAGTATTGAATTTTCTCAGAAAGAGCGGTACTAGTGGCAGTACTGGAATGAAAATAATTGTTTATTTGTTCAGCGTTTTTTAGGTTGTCTGGTATATTTGTAATTTTGCCTCTTTCAGTCAGATTAAGTTTTTTGGCATTATTCCAAAAATCACGGCCTGTAGTCTGAGATATTTGGTTAAAATAAGTTATTTTTTCCCTTATTATAGCATGCTTGGTAAAATTTCTAAGATCTCTGTAGTATTGAAGCGATGCAGGTGTTTTATTTTTAACATATTTTCGATGTGCCTTATCTCTTTCTTTCATAAGCAATTTTATGTTATTTGTGATCCAGGGTGTAAAGGGCTTGTTGTTAAATTTTCTTTTGCGAAATGGGGCGTGTTTATTTAATAGACATATAATATAATGGTTAAATGTTTCAACTTTGTTATCAATGCTATCGAGGTGATATATACTTTGCCAGTTTATTTGTAATGCATCGTGCATAAAATTGTCTAAATTAATATTTTTATAATCACGGGCATTTATATATTCTATGCTGTTTTCGCTGTTTCCAACATCAAATACGCCGAAAATAAGTTTATGATCAGTAATGGATTCAGGAAGGTGAATCGAATGCGATTTTTTGACTGGCAGAAAAGTATTAGTGATAATAAGGCTTGAGCTGTTTGTTAAAGGATTAACCCTTGTGGGTTCGGAGATAATCTGATGAAGATTGAAGGCTTCTAGTAAATTCTTAAGTTGTTTAGTGTTGGAGGTATCCTGGAGAAAGTCAACATTAATATCGCCCATAAAAAAAAACATAGTCATAGAACGGGACAATGGCGGTAAACAGATCCTCCATGATGTCAAAGAAAGTTGCAATATCAGAGGAAGGAGGTCTGTACATATTTACAACACAAATGTTTTTGTTATTTAACTTAAGTTTGCAAATCATATATTCAAATTCTTGGGAAGGAACTATTATATCAACAGGGGAAAATTTTATACATTTTTTAATATACATAATAAGACCACCTCCACGTCCTTCGCGGTCTTTCCTAAGGAGATGATAACCCGGTATTTGGAAAGATACATTGTTGTGGTTCTGCGTAAGCCATGTTTCCGACAGTCCTAAGATGTCGAAGTTATAATCATGGGCGTAGTTTATAAACTCGTCGAATCCTGTATTTACAGAACGTATATTTAGGTGAGCAAATGATAAGCCCCTTCCAACTTCGGCCTGCCTTAAGCATGTTCTATGTATATTCGCTCGTCCCAGATCCTGACCGACCGCCATTAATCAGGTGGCCATAACACCCAACCGTCCGTCAAGCCATCCGCCCGCACCAAAACCGCCGCCCCAGGTCCTCCAGTCACGCAATACCCCAAACTATACATTTTAAAGAACCAACTGATTATAACACATACGCTCTGCCCGTTACCTCACAGCAAAAATCTATATTGTAGTACATAGTTTCATAAAAAAAAAAAAAAAAAAAAATTTTGGTAAATTTACATTAACACAATACTAAGAGAGAAAAGAAAAAGCCAGGGCAAAAATAAAACAAAATAAAAAAAAATAAAAAAAAAGGAAGCAAATAGAAAAACTGATTGTTTTAATTTTACAAACCCGATATACTAGAAACAGTGTACGGACCTGTCTTATTGTAAATGTATTGGTGCAAAAAAAAAATGACTTCTGGGAACAATAACAAATTTTTTGTATTATATGGCGTTTAAAATTTTATCAGAAATATGCACCGATATTTAAAGTTAGGAAATATCTTTACTTAGGTTAAATTTAGAATAATACATAACAAGATACATAATCCTTCGAACAATGGTTATTATAATTTATGGTTTGTGCGGCTCTCTAAAGTTACAGATAATTAGAATAGATGAGTCTGATTATTATTCTATAGTGGTATATTAGTATCATCGAACAAATAATATGATTAAGCGCGGAACACCTCAAACCTAATATCAATAATGAACATACTAAAATTACAACTAACCTAGGTTATTTATATTTAATAAAGAAATAAAACAGAAAATATATAGGTATATTTCAAACGAAAACTCGCATTCCCGCATTTATGACGGAACAAATAAACCACGACGAAAGAAAATATTGTCACTTTTAAAAATGTAAGACAAGTTAGTTTTTTTATAGTCTCCGAGATGGCCAATGTTGTTCTTTATTAAATACGGAGAGAATCGAGGTTTTCGGCTATGCAAGAGCTAACCGGTTAGTATATATATATTTACTTTGAAGTGTACATAGAAAACCAAATAAAAACTATTTCGACGGTGATTTCAGATAGTAATAGTTATAAATAAATAATAATTATTGTAATGGAATTAGCCCAGGTACACATTCCATGTAGGTAAAATATAAGTACAAATAATTGATACATACAGTTATCTTGAAGGCGGCGGATATACACACATTTACACAATCCAATGCATTCATGCACTACTTGGTTTACAGATCAGCTCACTCACATCACTTACACGGTGTATTACATCATCAACTTTGATGTAAATATTACCCCGCAAAACCCAAGCATATTTGCTAGTGTATTTCGAAACGGCACTACGTAAAAGATCTAACCGATACTTCGTTAGGTCCTCCTTGATTGCGATACCCTGCACTTGGAGTTGTTTACGGTTCGCGAGCACGGCACTGCGACTGGTGTCACTATAAAATTGTACCAGGATTGCTGGAGGTTTGTCGGAAGGGTTCCGCGATGGTGTACGGAAACATTTCCTGATTTCCGAGTCTTTGATTCCGCATTTCATTCTTTTATTGAACAGATCTGCCACGGTTTTTCGCAGGTCTTCATTGTCAGACGTTGCCATACCGAAAATGCGCAGGTTTAAACTGCGCGCGCTCTGTTCCTGTGCATCTAGTCCTACCAACATTTGTTTATTCTTATCATTTAAATCCCTAATTTTTATTTCCATACTTTCAATGGTTTTCTTCATATGAGAACATTCCTTAGCCACCTTTTCGGATACCTGCTTACTAATGATCTCCAAATCTTTATCAGACAGTACCATTTTGAACCACTATGGCTGCTGGCCGCTATGGTATGTATACGTTTTGCGTCGGTTAATCACACTATACTGATCTTATCCCGACTCACCCTTTTTCAGGAACGGTGCCACACTTCTACACAACTTCAAAATCGAGTAAAAACACAATTATTACCACTTTATACCACGAAATTTTATGAATATATACTGGAGCTGTGAACTAAAGACAGAACTACACGAGCGCCATCTACCTGATTAATTACTTAAAATTATTAATTTTATGATTAATTACTCTATCAAACATGTTACATTACTTTAAATACGCATTTGTCATACATATAGATAGCTACACTACATAATTTAGCTTATTGAACGTATATTTGTTATATATATATAGATGTTGATGTTTTTTGTGACCTTGTCAAACCAATTACGAATGTTTTTTATTTTTGTGGTGTAGGTATAATAATATTAATTTGAGTTGATATAGATTTATTATGAGAATTAGTTTTTTTTATTTCCTTTTCTCATATATTATAAAATAAATAATTTAAAAAAAATTAGTATCTTCTAGGAAAATGTGTCTACATTACGTATCTGTAGGTACCTATACTACATAACCTACCTTGTTTAAAGAATACTTTATCATTTAGAAAGCAACTATTTCTCACAGATTCATTTTATTTTCTGTTTTTATATCTGTAATCCAAAATTTTATTTATCAATTTAGTCTTAAAATCACATACAAATTTTATTTTTCGCCATTTAAATGTTTTATTGTCTACTTTCTCTGCTGTGGCCACTACACACATTCGGGTTGCGCGTAGCAAATAACTTTTCAAAGCAGCATAACGTTATAATATCCCATTTCCGCCTTATCCCTACTTTCCTTCTGTTCTTAAAGGTTTTCATGTGGTCACCTTAATGCTAGGTCGCTTTTAAATGGTTTTCATGTTTTTGAAGAACATATGCTTGAATATCAATATGATGTACTGGGCATTTCGGAAATATGGTTGAGTAAGAGAACAGAGGATAATGCATTGGCTATTAATAATTATACTTTTGTACATCACGATAGGGTGGCGGAATTGTGGTTTATTTAAAGAATTACTTAAATTTTAAAGTTTTGCTTAGTGAGTGTAAGGAATTTATTGAATATATCTGGATTGAGATGAAAGTTAAAACAAAAACATTGCTGATTGGTAATTTGTATAGACCTCCTTCTGGAAAAAATAATGCATTCTTAGCCTGTTTGGAGAACAGCCTAGCTAATTTCGATGATATTAGGAATGTTAAAGTCTCGGATGATATGTTGGAGTTTTCTGATGTTACTTTAGATGTATTAAAGATACTTGTCCATAATTTTATTTCATGTTTTTGAAGAACATATGCTTGAATATCAATATGATGTACTGGGCATTTCGGAAATATGGCTGAGTAAGAGACCAGAAGATAATGCATTGGCTATTAATAATTATACTTTTGTACATCACGATAGGGTGGCGGAATTGTGGTTTATTTAAAGAATTACTTAAATTTTAAAGTTTTGCTTAGTGAGTGTAAGGAATTTATTGAATATATCTGGATTGAGATAAAAGTTAAAACAAAAACATTGCTGATTGGTAATTTGTACAGACCTCCTTCTGGAAAAAATAATGCATTCTTAGCCTGTTTGGAGAACAGCCTAGCTAATTTCGATGATGTTAGGAATGTTAAAGTCTCGGATGATATGTTGGTGTTTTGTGATGTTACTTTAGATGTATTAAATATACTTGTCCATAATTTTAGCTACCGGGAATTGCATAAAATAGATATAAACCAATTTTATTCTGATTAGGAATCTCTTCCTTGGGGGTTGATGTATGATATGGTAGATGTGGATAATAAGTTGAAATGATTTATGAATGGACTGGGCATATTATAAACGAATGCGTTTTTTAGCAACTTCAGCTATAAGAACAGAAAAAAGTCTATTTAAATTTTAAATTTAGGGAGTCTAATCAAAAACAAAAATGGCAGGAACTAAGGAAAATGAGTATCGCAAATAAAATTAGAACCACTTTGCTAATTTACCAGATGAAAATTTAATCTCATTTTATAGTTCAAACAAACTTCTTAACATTGATTTTACATTTACTATATTTACTGAAGA